>JAWDGP010002226.1:752500-765000 GCA_033675545.1 Elysia crispata
ATATATATATATATATTTAATCATGTAACGAATCTCCGTACTCTTTCACAATCAAACACCCGTAACCAAACCTGTTTCATTAATCAAAGAACAACACGATTCTGTTAATTAGAACCAGACTTCAGCTTTTGATGCGTGAAATATTTACAAGTAAAATATAATTATCATTGTTCTCCCCGCCTCTTCATTACTTGGTTTTTTTTTTGGGGTGTTTGTTTTTTTACTTTTTTTTTCGACCTCTTTCCTTCTCCAGCGCGCGAGAGCTCTTTGCGAAATTTAACAAAAAGCGAGTTGCCAGCTTGGAGTGAATTGAAATCGAGGTTCAGATTAGTTTCTGGCGAAGAGGCTAAGTAAGCGCTTGCTCTCCTCGCCGTCTGAGTGTCTGGCCGTGCTCGTCATTCCGTTTATAGAATCTGTCACTAGTAGACCAGTGGTATGTAAACAGCAGTGAGGGACGCATCAGTTCTGTTCCGTAGCTTGTAAATGATGAGAAAGGCGTGGTGCTGCTAGCATTTACTGCGCCACTACCAACATTCCTTCGGAGCCGTTTTCCTGTGATAGGAGACACAGGGGGTTGAAGGATATTTTTTTTTTATATGTGTGTGCCAGTTTCTTGATTTTCAAACTGCCTAAGTTTCCTACACAAAGAGGATCTCGCGTAAGTTAACTTTGCTCTTCTCCTTTGAATCTGTAATTTAGTTCATTAATACATTTTGTTGGGTTTTTTTTTCCTCCTTACTATTTATGATGTAGAAATTTTGTTTTTAGTTCTTGTGTTTTTTCACCGTATCTTTCATTTTACTTTCTATAAGATTTGTCTGGAAATTCAGTGAAATTAATTTATCCAAAGACCGTTTTTGCTAACGAAATTTCTATGTGAATGACATTTCTTAGGCTGCATGTTATAGAGCCAGTTTTATATCCCGATGGACTGAACTCTAGGGAAATTGCTTTTTACACATTTTAATGACAATATTTTTATTCTTAATTGCTTTACAAATTTTTAAAATTTTCTCATGAAAAAAGTATGCATGACGTTGGCGGCAATGATATTCACCTCACCTATAATGCTTCTCTTACATATCGGTAATTCACGTTCTTCACAAAACGCATGATATGGTGTCTTAGATATGAGTAATGGATCCATAGTTTGAATCCAGCAATACTTAATCATAATGGAGACAATTTTTTGTTTCGGTGTTTGTTTTCGTGAAATTTAATATGGATATTGGTTGTTGTGGGGTTCTTTTTTTGTTTTTTAATTAGAGGTTTAATGCCTGCTTGTTATTTTTAGAAATGCAAAAGTCAACCCGTTTTTAATATATTAACTATCAAATTTTAATGGGTGAAGTTAAGGGTACTCGACAATTTAAGTGCTATTGCATGGTTTCCAGTCCAACAGCCTGCTTTCATCACACTATACAGGACGTGAATTTAAAGTCCAGTGTTATGAATGGCTTGTGATTAATTTAATAGTAGAAGCTTATCGTTTGATTCGGGAGTTGCAGCATTTGGTTTGAATCGCAACTGTGCCAAGAGCAGCGATGAGTGCTCAGTTAAATTTTCTCCTGGGAGTCAAATGAGTGTAGACCTATACACAGGCTAGTCACAAGCTTTGGAAAAATCTGGCAACCGCGCCAGTTTCGCGCCGTCGAATGGAAGCTGCTCCGTCACATGGTTGAGAGAGACCAAGTTTTGTAATGCCCGTCAAGAACCAGATCTATGTGTAATGCGCCTTAAGCATTTTAACGGATTCCGAGACATGGTTGTAAACAGAAGTCAAATTGATAATTGTAAAATATGAATCTCTTGTAAGTTTCAAAATGCTCCTTTCTGTTGATGCACGAATCAAATCTGATAGCTTATATTTGCGTGCACATTAGTCCGGACCTTTGTTTGCTACTGGCTCGATCGTTATGAGAATTCTGCTGGAGCCAAAATATAAAAATATCAATTTATGGGAAACATCAGTGGACTCTACTAAGAACTGCGTCTCCATTTCCTACTTAGAATTTTCATCCTTGTCTCTATTTCCTACATAACTACACCCTCTTCCGCTTTGGCTTTTCTCCTTGTTTCTTGTCTCCCTTCCGCCCCTTTACCTTTATCTAACTTTGTGACTCTACACTTCTCTCACTCTCCGAATCATAGTCTTACTCGTACTTAGGTCGCCCAGACTTTCATCTTAAGTTGAAGGGAATCTAGACTCCAGTCCCTTCTACATCATATCTTAGAGAGCTTAGCTCTCTTGAGAGGAGACAAAGAGTGAAGAGCTTTGCACGTCCATACTCGAGAGATAAAACGACATGTTTATTTTCCTGTTTCTGCCTGTGGTATACCAAGATCTAAATTCAGGCACACCCTTTGGTCAGATGTTTATCGTGTTACTAAAATGTTTGCTTTCAAGTGGGGTAGTAAACTGTGGCGATTGCCCGTAGACGCTCAGCATGTTTTTGTTTTTTTTTCCTTTAATAGTAGGATAAACCTTTTCGTTAATTCAAATAATTTTCAACGTGTTTGTTTGGAAGAAAAACAGATGACGCTTGTGAAGACGCCACTGTTAGGACTTATCGACTGTACACGGGTTCTGCCCTCTTTTCAAGACAAATGATGTAACTTTTGCCCCATCTACATTATACTAGAATGCATTGTGTATAATTTGGTTAAAATTTTGGTTTGAATGCGCGAAAAATATAGATGGTTAACTAAGAAAGCGTCTTTTAAGTGATAGATATGAATTAGAGTAAAAGTAGCTCATTTAAGATAGGGCATTAACAAAAGGATGAAAGGTAAATAAAAGAGGAAATGGCGAGAAGAAATAAAAGAAGGAGGAGGTAAGAGGGAAGGGGGGAAAACGACGACGAAAACAAGTAGGGAACGATAGAGAAGAAAAAAAATACTTACAGAAAAGGGAAAAATAGAGAAAGAGGAAGGGAAAGAAACGCGAGATGCCAAGTAAGAAAGATAGATAGACACACAAAGAGTGAGAGAGAGAGAGAGAGAGAGAGAGAGAGAGAGAGAGAGAGAGAGAGAGAGAGAGAGAGAGAGAGAGAGAGAGAGAGAGAGAGAGAGAGAGAGAGAGAGCGCACCAGACTGCTTTTAGAAAAGAAAATGATGTACAATCATAACTGATAGAAGCTTTAAGTGGTCACGACGAGATGTAGTGCTATCTTCGTGATTACATTTAGCTCGATGCGAACTGATTAATTAAAAAAAAAAAAAGAAATAAATAAAATAAAAATCTTTATCAACCTGTCAGTGTTGAGATATTTTAAGGGTCGAGGCTAGGAGTATGTGTTACTATTACTAGAATCCGACTGACCTACATTGCCTCCTTCTAACATTTTTTGAAACTCTCTAAACCATGTTTCGCAAAATAATTATAAAGACTGCTACGCGCTGTCACTCACAACCGTCTTGGTGAGGGGTTGCTTTGGATGCGGACTTCACCCGTAGTGGTGGTGGTTTAACTGTAAGCTATTTTGAGCTCAGCCATTTCCCATAGCTAGTTCAGCAACAACTGTATGCTGTTAAAGATGACGTAATTAGTTTTAACGATAAACCAGAAGCCAATTGCTTATTAAAAGACTTGTTCTTCGAAATTTGCAGAATTTGTTAATGTGTTTTTCCTTTTACATCAGCCTGCGTTATTTTCGTTTTCTTTTCTTGTTTTGTTTCTTTTTCCCCTACTGCGTATATTTGACAGCCATTCTTTATCATTAAATTTGGCATATCTGTAGCAAGAGTGTTTAAGAAAAATTCTTTTTATTCATACAAATTTTCGCTCATCCGAATAACTCATCGTTTCTGTTATATAAGTTTTGTTTTGTCGTTTATTGTCACAACCTAGAGTCATTATCATAACTGTTGTCTTTATCATCACCATTATCATCATCACATCTTCAACAGCGTCGCCTATGTCGTGCATGGGAACTGACAATGGCCCTTATTATTTTTAAGGGCAACAACGTTGAACAAAGAAAAATAAATTTATCATCTTAATCATCATACTCAGTAAAATAAAATCATCACAATAAATCTATTAACTTTATCATGTACATCATTTTATCATCATTGTCATCATCATCATCATCATCATCATCATCATCATCATCATCATCATCATCATCATAATCTTCACCACAGAGACAAAGCACCAACATCATATCAGAATGCATTTGCCTTTGATGACTTTTTAATAGCAAAATTTCTAGAGAGTAAATCTGACAAATTTTTCCCAGGCAACTGACCCTGTTTAATATCCCTAGCTCAAAAGAAAAAAAAATAAAATAACTTTTTGGCCTGGTTTTCTAAACAACTGCGTTACGGCCAGCTCAGGCGTTGACAAGTCGACTTTAGATCATGATGTGTGATGCCTTTTTCACCAACCGATATTTTGGCATGTTCTCGTTTGTAATACTGAAAATATAAAAAGGTCATCGCGTACATTTCAAACCCCTGACAGTATTATATTTCGTAACCGTCCTGTTGTGTTAACTACATTTATCAACTTTTTTTTAAACACCGATTGTCAAAAAAAGAAAAACCAAAAAAAAAAAAAAGAAAAGAAAACCCACATATCTAACAGTTACTGTGTTGGTAAAAATATCAACATTACAGCTCAAAATGAACATCAAACCCTAGGCAGGATTCTTTAGTTTATGTCGCTAGAAGAAAGAATATAATAATTGCAAATGTATTGTCAGATTTGAAGTAGAAGGATAGGTATAATAGGCTGTTTGGTTTAGTCTGGAAGGGGAACCAAAAGGATTACATATATTTTGATGCGAAGAGAGAGAGAGAGAGAGAGAGAGAGAGAGAGAGAGAGAGAGAGAGAGAGAGAGAGAGAGAGAGAAGCAGAGAAATAAAACGTGTGGCAGAGATATAGAGTGTCAGACGGGCAAGACATGACAATATGGAGATTTTCAACAAGTTGCATGCACTGAAAAAAAAAAGAAGATTAATATTTCAAATCGACACAGGAAATCAAAATGAAAAAGTTTTTGTTTTTTTTTCTAATTGCAGCTTTTAAACAATAATAGATCAAACTGCGCATAACGTTGAACCTATATTAACCACTTCAGAAGAAAATGAAGGCCCAGAACAATATTTCCCAATGATAAATGATTATAGGGATTTAGATAATATTAATAATCCTGTTCTTTCAACGGTCTATAATTATGTTTGCGTTGACATTGTAGGGGAAATTACCTACACGTGGCTGAAGACTGGTTGTCATGAGATTTTATGCAAGCTTTATAATTTATTAGCTTCGTGCAGCTCCCTCTCTCTCTCTCTCCCTCACTCTTTCTCTCTCTCTTTCTTTTTTCTCTCCATATTCCTCCCGCTATCTCTATCTTTCTGTCTCTCCTTCTGTCTGTCTGCCTCTCTATCTGTCTCTCTCTCTCTAAATCTCACCTCTCTCTTTCTCTCTCTCTCTCTCTCTCTCTCTCTCTCTCTCTCTCTCTCTCTCTCTCTCTCTCTCTCTCTCTCTCTCTCTCTCTCTCTCTCCCTCTCTCCCCCCTCTCTCTCTTGTTTTTCCGAATAAATAATGTAGATGTCAGCAATAACTATCTCTTGCCGTGCATGTGTGTGTTGATATTAAAATCAATAATGTATGCCTCTACCCGAAGATTGAAGCTCGCGCTTGTCAACACCGAAGTCCGCAGGCTTCTCACCACGTCTTCGATTCTGACATTTACAACAGCAGCTCAAGGGGCGTTGGTACAACCTGTAGTTCATTATCATAACAAAAAATTCTCCATCTACCTTCACATCACCGAGTACATGCTCGCAAGGTAAAAACGCTAGTCATAGTTGCCGTGTAGTCTATGGTTTACTTCTATCGACTCGGGCAATAATTCGTAATCCAACCTTACAGTTTTTTTTATAATCATACCCGCATTGTTTTCCATGTTTAGGTTACGTTAGCAGTGTTAATTGCTGGCGATGAGATGGCGGTGAGGCCACAGACTACCTTCATTAATCGATATGGTTATTTATTGTTTGGGTATTATTTGATATAGCCCATTGACTACATGGGGATCTGAGGCCTTTGTGCGGATCAAACTGCCCCAGTCAGACATAGCGGAATTGAAAATAATTATTAGGCCCTAGCCTCACCTACCGACGTCTTGGGTTCGAAACCGCGAAACAGGTTCCTGCAGATATCAGAGCGGACGCTTTATTCCCACAACCACTGGCGCTTCTTACATTGAAATGGCATTTGATTCAGAAAGAACTTAGTAAACGAAAAAGACTGATACGGCTCAGTAGCAACTACATCTAGATCTAGGACTATCCTGTTGGATTTCGAAAACAAATGGAGAGAGAATGGCAGTGGCGATATAACTTTCTTCTTATTTATTATAATAGTGTAGTTGAACAATTTTTGAAAGTTTATCCATTATGTGTCATACATTTATTAAATTATTATTTTTTTTTTGTTTTTTATTGTTTTTTTTTTTAATATAACTATCGTCTTGGAAGTTCTTTGAAATATACATACGAAAGAAAAGAGTGATTTTTTTTATTATTATTATTATTATTATTATTATTATTATTATTATTATTATTATTATTATTATTATTATTATTATTATTATTATTATTATTGTTGTTGTTGTTGTTGTTGTTGTTGTTGTTGTTGTTGTTGTTGTTGTTGTTGTTGTTGTTGTTGTTGTTGTTGTTGTTGTTGTTGTTGTTGTTGTTGTTGTTGTTGTTGTTGTTGTTATTATTATTATTATTATTATTATTATTGTTGTTGTTGTTGTTGTTATTGTTGTTGTTGTTGTTATTGTTGTTATTATTATTATTATTATTATTATTATTATTATTATTATTATTATTATTATTATTACTATTATTATTATCATTACTATCAACGCAATTCAAAATATTATATTTCTTGGGAGATAAAATTAATATGCTTTTGATATCGCTTCCAATATCGGCCATCACTGTTATTGCAACATCTTAGTGCATCGTTTTCTTTTCTTAAGAAAAAAAAATGAAAAAATAGCAATGCCATGTCATATGCATAATATCTTCGTCTATACTTCTTAAATTAAATGTCATTGGCATTTTAAATAAAGGATTAAAAACAAAAAAACCCAGTCTGTTGTTAAGTCGTTGAAATAAACGTAGCGTGAGTTTCTCTTTGGTTTCATGTTACCAGGCTTAAGGAAAGACTGAACGTTGTTTATCAGATTGTGCCTTGACACAATGGCTCATGTACCAAGCGAAACATGAGGAGGCAGTTAAGTTTGATAGAGATACGCCGAGATAGCGTTTGGGTAGATAGACTGATATATAGTCAGGTAAGCAGATGGATATACACTAAAAATGTTAGGAAAGTATGGACATGGACAAGAAAAAAAAATGAGGTTTTCTCAATGAACTCTACGTGGGTGAAAAAGAGAATGAATCAGCAATTTTAACAAGAAAGGAAGGAGTGAAAGAACATGAAGAGACATAATTATCATGTTTAAGCTCATCCACACGCCTTTTCATCCATAAAAACGGAAGAGGAACAAGATCTTGTCTCACTGTTTATTGCATACAATATTGGCCTCGAGGATTGGAACTCTCCGGTTTCAATAAGGAAACAAGACGCTCACTAAGCGGAAAATCACGAATCTAGCAAAGCGAAGTATCAAATTAAAGTCGAACCGTTATGGACAAATCTAGCCAGGCGTGGAGTCATCAGTTCGCCTTGAAGCAGTTATGTTGCTTTCCTCTGCTAAGATATATTCGTGTAAATTGTGAATGGATTATTAAAAACGGCGCACTTAAAAAAAAACAAAAAACAATGATATGTATTATATATTTTTAGCAGCATCAAATAGCCTTGTCATTATATTAATAGAGACTAAAGTCAAGGAATAAAATGATAATATGAAACACGGAAACAAAAGAATTTTAGAAAATTTGAACATTAAATTATAATTATTATGATTTGATCAATTACAGCATTGTTAAACTTTTTCTTGTGAATTATCTTTTCATCCAAATCTCGACGTTCTGATGGTAATTTTTTCTCAAAATTGTGGCATAATTAGTGTCATCTCTGTTGCATTCCTATAGTTGTCTCTACTGGAACCCACACGGGATGCTTTCCTGCAGCTCTTGCCACTGAACAAACTGCTTCACGAGTTGTGCCTGATATCTTGATTTGACTGGAGCGGCTGCATTGGATGTTTTGTTTTGTTTTGTTTTAATTTTTATTTTTTTTTTTTAAACTTTTTTTCTGTGGTATAAATCAACTAGGAGTTCATAGTTGCTTTTTTTTATGCACTTTGAGATTTGACCGGAGCGTCAGCATAGGATGTTTTGTTTTGTTTTCATTTTGTTTTTGTTTTTGTTTGGGGTTTGTTTTTTTTTTTTTGTTTGTTGTTTGTTTTATGTTTATTTCTGTTTTGTTTCGATTTTTTATTTTTATTTTGTTTTTGTTTTTTTGTTGTTTTTTTTTTGCCAAGCACAAATCAACCAGGAGTTGATGGTCTCTTCTGACTTTAAGACAACGATCTCTCGGAATGTTTCTCCAGTTTTCCAGCGAAATAATTTGAAATTTTGCAACAGCAGCCCTCGCTCAACTGATGATGACATTTGAAATTATATATTTTTTTTTCATCCCAGTCTATCATTTGTGCTCGAACCAACCTCACCTGGCCCGCCTCAGACTAGCGCGACCTGGAGCTAGAAGAGAACGGCATACCGGGGAAAAACCTGCCATCGATTAATGTTTAGGTCAACACCACGAGCTCAGTTCGGTGTTCTTGTGTTAAGGATTCGTAAGACTTTTCTGAGCATTTGACGAACGATGCAACCTTTTCATTCTCAGGATCCTCACGAATCGTGACGCAAAAGTCGCCTAGATTATTAATTTTTCGTTTTGCTTCAATTTTTTAAAAGATTCTGCATTTTTTGCGGGCCAGAGATTTAATAAAATAAGATGAGGCGAAAAGAAGCTGAAGTTGATTGTCCTGTGTCATTGGGAAAATGGCGACATTAAAAGTTTTCTTCTATCGTGTTAAATCTTCAGAAGTACCTATAGATGATTGTTTTGGCCTCGCTCCTCTCCTCCCTCTTCATTTATGCCTCCGCAATTTGATCTTGCCGTTCGATACTACAGATATGACTTACTCATACACAAAACTAGTTATTTTGACAATCGGGTCTGTAGAAAGAGTAGGAGGGGAGAGGAAAAGAAGAGACAAACATATCTGTAATGTAAGAACCTTAAAAAGGTAGTGGGAAGGGGTATGTGAGGAGAGAAAATATGTAAGCCAGAAAGTGGGAGAGAGAGAGAGAGAGAGAGAGAGAGAGAGAGAGAGAGAGAGAGAGAGAGAGAGAGAGAGAGAGAGAGAGAGAGAGAGAGAGAGAGAGAGAGAGAGAGAGAGAGAGAGAGAGAGAGAGAGAGAGAGAGAGAGATTAATGTGGATAAAACGAGGAGGGAGAAGAAACTTTGTCACGGATCGTTTAAAAAAAAACAATAGTGAAGAAATTAACTCAGAAGAAAAAAATCCAGGGATATAAATCGATGGAGTCACAAACTAGATGAATCGATGAATTCAGCAGTCCTTCTAAATCCAGGGATATAAATCGATGGAGTGACAAACTAGATGAATCGATGAACTCAGCAGTCCTTCTAAATCCAGGGATATAAATCGATGGAGTGACAAACTAGATGAATCGATGAACTCAGCAGTCCTTCTAAATCCAGGGATATAAATCGATGGAGTGACAAACTAGATGAATCGATGAACTCAGCAGTCCTTCTAAATCCAGGGATATAAATCGATGGAGTCACAAACTAGATGAATAGATGAATTCAGCAGTAATTATAAATTCCGGATAAGACAGAAGACTGAGCAGTGTCACTCCCTCACTGTGATTGTTCCCCAGCCCAGCCACCTGTGAGAGCGCAGATGTAATGATTATGTTGATGCTGTAGGCTGGAGCGCTGCCACCTCCATCGTGACGTAGTGCGCTCTGCCTAGGTGTGGTCTTCGGGCGTGGCAAAGGCAGGGACAGAGGCTGGATGAAAGTAATGAGCCGGGAAATACATTTTCGTGGCTGTCGTAGGCAAGGAGTTCTGCGATTTATTCTACTTATGGTTTGAAATTTAACGAGAGGAGTTTAAATTGGATGCATGAAGAAAAAGAAGAAGAAGAAGAAGAAGAAGAAGAAGAAGAAGAAGAAGAAGAAGAAGAAGAAGAAGAAGAAGAAGAAGAAGAAGAAGAAGAAGAAGAAGAAGAAGAAGAAGAAGAAGAAGAAGAAGAAGAAGAAGAAGAAGAATAGCAATGATAGAATTTATGATGATTATTATAATAATAATAATAATAATAATAATAATAATAATAATAATAATAATAATAATAATAATAATAATAATAATAATAATAATAATAATAATAATAATAATAATAGTTTGTTTACTCCTTTATTGGTTTAGTCTTTTTTTTTTTCAAGAATCCGGTTCACACCACGACGATCTTAGACCTTTTTACATACCAAAGATAAGCCCCCATCAGGCAAGACAAAAACGAAAGATTAGGACTTAATTTACTCACCGAAGGGGATCGAAATCGCAGTATAGTAGTAGTGGTAGCAGCAGCCGTAGCAGTAGCAGCAGTAGTAGTAGTAGTAGTAGTAGTAGTAGTAGTAGTAGTAGTAGTAGTAGTAGTAGTATTAGTAGTTGTTGTTGTTGTTGTTGTTGTTGTAGTAGTAGTAGTAGTAGTAGTAGTAGTAGTAGTAGTAGTAGTAGTAGTAGTAGTAGTAGTAGTAGTAGTAGTAGTAGTAGTAGTTAGGAGGCAGACCACTGGGTTGATTACAAGTAAGAATTATAAGAGTTAGAGTTTTAGATAGTGCACAGCAGCGGTTAGGATTAGACTTAGGGTGAAAATGGCTGAAAAATGGTTTCCCTTATGGGATTAGAACCATCGACTTATAGATGCGTAGAGATTCGCTTTGCCACTCAAAGGGAACATGGCTTATACCGATAAGCCACCTTATCGTCCTTAACAGAAAGATTATTTCTAGACAATAACAAAAACTTAAAAGATTTAGCACAAAATCTTGCAGTTACTTGGTGTTTTGTTCTAGCTGTAAAATACATTTCGGTTGTTCTCAGATTGTCTCAATAATAAGAACAAATAGATTTGACGTTTTGTTGTTGCTCTTTTTTGCATAACGATCTTTAACTGTTTTTATTGTTAGAGTTGATATTTATCTATTTGTCTGTTTTATTTATTTATTCATTTTTGGGGTGCATTTTCTCACAGTGACCAATTTCAAGAGTAGCAGCTGCTGCATATTAAAAAAAAGAAACAAGGGGTGTTGGAGGGATTGGGGGGGGGGGGTAAGCATGTGTATGTATCGTGACAGTAAGTACGCCTGCTCATTAATCTTCAACCATTAGAGCAATGACCGAGTGCCTTTGTATAAAGTGAATAGTGGGCTACATGTATAAAAAGAATTATCCTGGAGCCCTCAGAACTCAGGGCATGCGTTCACACACCGTGACTCGACAACATGGAAAGTGATCGGGGTTTCGGGCGCTCTTGGGGATGAGGAACCTTCACACTAAGGAACAAAATGAATGAACGACTTTGACTTTATGTGACTCGTTTGGTTGATCTATAGTGAGACTGGTATGGGCATCTAAATGTGTCTTACAATATGGTATCTTGCATAATCTCTCCCTAACACAAATCTCTCTCTCACTCTCTCTCTCTCTCTGTCTGACTCTTTCTCTCTCTTGTCTCTCTCTCTCTCTCTCTATCTGACTCTCTCTCTCTATCTGACTCTCTCTCTCTCTTTCTCTCTCTCTCTATCTGACTCTCTCTCTCTATCTGACTCTCTCTCTCTCTCTCTCTCTCTCTCTCTCTCTCTCTCTCTCTCTCTCTTTCATCTACTATGGGTTTTTTTTTTTTCAATTCCACATGATCAATGCCCATTGGTTACCTTGAAAATAATTGACAGTGTCAAAAAGTAGATACAAAACTTCAGAAACTTACTCGTTCAGATACAGATAATATGATAGAGTCAATTTAAAGCTAAATTCACAGTGTTTTGGTTTCTATTTGCATCCCGTATTTAAGAAACAGGTTGTATCGTTACTCTATGCATTCTGTCAGACTAGAAGGTATATAGAAGTTCAGCAATCATAAATACCGTAGCCTGCTGTGACCGTGTGTACTGTTGACAAAGTACAGTGTGGAATAAATGCAACAGTCATAATGCATGCATGACACAATCTCTCCTTGTTTCTGTAATCAAGTCATGTTCCCAATAAGTTATAACTCATAGTGTGAGTCAAACAATATTATCATGTTCAATATGGTCTCTCACCACTGTGAGTATTGCTGTATGAAGTCTGAAATTAGTTATAACTCATAGTGTGAGTCAAACAATATTATCATGTTCAATATGGTCTCTAACCACTGTGAGTATTGCTGTATGAAGTTATAACTCATAGTGTGAGTCAAACAATATTA
>JAWDGP010002226.1:770000-870000 GCA_033675545.1 Elysia crispata
TGCTGTAAATCTCTAAGTTTACTGTCGTTTTTTTTAACTGCGTATCCCAACAAATGCTGTAAATCTCTAAGTTTACTGTCGTTTTTTTTAACTGCGTATCCCAACAATTGCTGTAAATCTCTAAGTTTACTGTCGTTTTTTTTAACTGCGTATCCCAACAATTGCTGTAAATCTCTAAGTTTACTGTCGTTTTTTTTAACTGCGTATCCCAACAATTGCTGTAAATCTCTAAGTTTACTGTCGTTTTTTTTAACTGCGTATCCCAACAACTGCTGTAAATTTCTAAGTTTACTGTCGTTTTTTTTAACTGCGTATCCCAACAATTGCTGTAAATTTCTAAGTTTACTGTAGTTTTTTTTAACTGCGTATCCCAACAATTGCTGTAAATCTCTAAGTTTACTGTCGTTTTTTTTAACTGCGTATCCCAACAACTGCTGTAAATCTCTAAGTTTACTGTCGTTTTTTTTAACTGCGTATCCCAACAATTGCTGTAAATTTCTAAGTTTACTGTCGTTTTTTTTTAACTGCGCATCCCAACAATTGCTGTAAATCTCTATGTTTACTGTCGTTTTTTTTAACTGCGTATCCCAACAATTGCTGTAAATCTCTAAGTTTACTGTCGTTTTTTTTAACTGCGTATCCCAACAATTGCTGTAAATCTCTAAGTTTACTGTCGTTTTTTTTAACTGCGTATCCCAACAATTGCTGTAAATCTCTAAGTTTACTGTCGTTTTTTTTAACTGCGTATCCCAACAATTGCTGTAAATTTCTAAGTTTACTGTCGTTTTTTTAGCAACCGAAGGATGAGAAGAACCTTCCCCAGTGCCGCATTTTTTTTTCCACAAACTTGTTCATCGTTTTATAATATGAAATCAGTACTTATCTTCACAATGTGTTGACACAATAACAAAGCACAATGGTAGAAAGTTTGAAAGAATAGCGTCCTTGACTATAATTAGCATTGTTTTTCATCATTGTTCTTTTCCCATAGTTTTTTTTTTTCTTTTAGATACATTTCACTTGTATGAGTTATCTAGTCAAAACATCAATATTAGTACATAAAGCACAGAGGCCGATGTCAATTTACAATGATACACCAGCCAACAAGTTCTGGCTTTTCGCCAACGTATTAGTAATACCTATTCTATTTTAAGCCAGTCACGGTTTGGTTTATTCTAGCCTTTTGGGAATGTGCTTTTGATGATATAGTCGATGCGAGGGCTATAGAAGAGTATTTCAGGGAAATAGATTAACTCAATAATTAGACAACAGGTCAGTTTTCGAAAATGAAACGATAAATTGGCAGAATTGAAACTGAAAATAAAAGCAAGTTTGATAAGATTCCTACAGTACTAACCACAATCAGCTTTCTTTGGCATCCGTTCAATATTGACAAAGTTAAATATACTATTTAACATGATAAAACTTGGAGAGTCGGATAGCACTAGTGATAGAGGACTAGGAAGCAAAAACTGAGGCTATAGGTTCAAATTGGTTTTGTACATTTTGGTGTCGACAGACCCGGAAAGGAGGTATATATAGGGGACGGGAGGTAGACACTAGACTGTTTAGTCTTAATCATTGCATATGGGGATAAAAATTGTCTGCTATTTGAAGCAGCTGCGGCCTTAAAACTCCAGTTGCGTAAACAAGATCGAGGTCGAAACAAAACTTAAAAAAAAATAATAACAACAACAACAGCGAAAGTGACAGCAAGAGCAACACTGGCTGCAATGAAAAAGAATAATAGCAACAGCAACAGCAACAGCAACGGATGAAACAGTAATCCTAAATTGAAAAGCGTTTATTTAGTCAGTTTCAAAGTAATTTGTAAACGAGTTCTCATCACAGCTTATAACACAAACAACAAAACCATCAACAACTATTTTTTATCATCAACAACAGCATTAGTTGCAACTTGCATAATTACTGAATAAAGCTTTTCAGAACGCGAGTGGGACAAAATTATTATTTTCTATATACACTGTATGAAGAGTTCACCCACTTCAGACCTTGAAAATGGCTGAGCAATATTATAGTTGACAAAACTGTAGATTTTGACAATGAAAATCAACGCAAGTCTTCTTAACGTTTAATAAAACTTGCATTTTCCTTTAAGAGAAAAAAAAATGTTTCTATTTCTATGATTATCCATAGATACATCCATTTATTGTAGTCAAATACTGTGTAATAGGTCACATGCTGTTATTCGAACTGAACTGGGCACCCGGCTGTATTTTCTTTTACCTTCTGAATTCTCAAACCACGGATCCGAGGGCGCACCTGCATTTTCAATTACTCTAAACGGATTTCGTTTTATTAATAGACAGCCATGTGTCCAGTGAGAGTGGTGTACCCTTGAGTTTATATTACAAGTAGAGTAAATTGTAAACTATGATAGCCCGTAAAATGTTCTGTTTAGAGAATCCACCGGCTGAGTGTCATGTGATTGATAGATTTCATAGCGAGTTGAGGGGGTCAGGGGTCGTGTTAACCTATTTTGTATAGAGAGAAAATAACAGTTTAAGCAGTTTAAACCCCCCGGTGTCGAAATAAGGAAAACAGAGCATTAATTTTAGTTACTAAAATCAGATGGGCAGCTGCAGGAGCGACGACACTTAGTTTGAATAGACCAAGTGTGAAAAGAAAAGGATAAGCAGATCATCAAGGTTCCGTGGCTTTATTGATTGTCACCCTCTTTTGGTGAATCTTGCGACGATGATTTGATTAGGATGATTTAGCTGGTTTATTGATTGGTCGATTTTAATTAATTCAGTACAACCCAAGCCCACCGAAGAAAGAGCCCTCACAGTTTTTTAAAGCTGGTTGGAAAGCAGGAAGGTAAACATACTTAGCAGACTGCGCGAGAAATTAGTGATGAAATGATAGATATAAGAAGGTGAGATGAAAAAGAGACATTATCTCCTTAGCATCTTAACACTGTTTTGATCCGACAGACATACAACATAGGAAGGTTGAACCAATACATATAGAGCTTGTATTAAACGGCTAATCATCTGACCACTCAACTCTCGAAGGGGCACTCTTTATTTTATTTATCGAATAAGATATATCGAATATGAACTATACAGAAAAGATTTTAGTGACTGACTGACAGTTTTTTCTTGCTATTGAGTGTTTCGCGTCAACCTTTCGAAGTGTGTAAGGAGTGTGTTTTCACAAAGCTGAAAACTTGAGTGATGAGTTTCGTGATTTGGAGAGAGAGAGAGAGAGAGAGAGAGAGAGAGAGAGAGAGAGAGAGAGAGAGAGAGAGAGAGAGAGAGAGAGAGACAGAGAGAGAGAGAGAGAGAGAGAGCGTGTGAGAGAGACCGAGACTTAAAGAGAGCCTTAAGTTGAGAGGAAGAAGAAGAGAGAGATAAGGCCTAAGAGGAGGTAGATTGTTAAAAATCTCTAAAGGAAGACAGCGAGAGAGAGAGAGAGAGAGAGAGAGAGAGAGAGAGAGAGAGAGAGAGAGAGAGAGAGAGAGAGAGTGACAGTTATTGTGCTTATCACGACAACAGTTTGCCGTTCGTCAGGTCAAGTGGAGAAAGGAAGAGCCAGGGTGAGTGAAAGCCTTTTCCGTCGTTATAATCATAGCAGAAAAAAAAAAGAAAATAAAGAGGAAAGAGAAAACATGCACAGGCTGGCCATTGTTGCTGAGATGTAATTATAACTGGTTTTGTTACAAACTCACTCTTTCTCAATCTTCATTTGTTGTGTGCAGGTCATAAAGCTGAAATAATCTGATGTAGTGTGAAATCTGTACATTTCTAGACAAGACTGAGCATTCATGGAGTAATAAAGGTGTCATTTTGTATTTATAGTGAAAAAAAAACAGCAACACATTAGACGAGGTAACTTGCGTCTCTAATTTCAGGTATTTTGAAACTCTATCGTAGTTACCACAGTGGCGTGCATTTTGATTGTTCATGTTTTTTTGTTTTTTTTTACTAACTAGCTCTTTTTGTATTTTGTGATAAGTTTAAATAGTAAAACAAACAAGACGCTTATATTCAGTTTTTGGTCACATATGATCTAATTCTCCGTGATTACTTCAGAGGTTGTTGAAAAATGTTTGATCTAGAGCATTTTAAACGAAGTCGTGCTGTGTGCAAGAAACATCCTACACGCACATTTTTTTTTTTACTTTGGATCACGATACAAAGTAGTATTAGGTGTGTACAAGATCTGTAATTTTGTACAGGCCAAAAGAAAAAAACCCGTAGTAATTTACAGATTCATCTAAAGGCTGATTGTCCTATGCAAGTTAATTATATATTCGTTTTGAGCATACTTGCAGTGAACTGCTCTTCATCTGAACCTAAGCCAAGTATTGTTTCGCGGTGTGTTCGTAACAAGGAAGGGTTTAGACATAGGGACACAATCATCAAACAAACATCTCTCTTATCTTTTTGAAAGTGTATATTATGGTAAACCTTTTATCGCTTTTTAAAATCTTTATCACAACTTACCTTGTGCTGTGTACAGTTATCGTAGTTTGTTGTTTTCCTCTTTGACACCTCCACCGTTTACAAAGGAAAGATAGGCTACTTTTTAAAGTAGGGCTTATTTCATCTGCGTTATCGCAAAGATAACTTGACTACTTGAAGATAATTTTTTTACGTTGAAATTTCTTAATCAGTTGTATGAATGTAATCTCCATTCACTTATTGAGTATGTGAGGTCGAAAAAACGTTTCATTTTTATCATTTTCAGAGCTATCTCACGTGAGAACAGACAAGGCTACTCAGTTTAAGGAATTTATTGGATTTTTTTTTTCTGTTAAATTGAAGTTTTTCGATTTCTTCGTTTCAATAACGATATTAAAAGGACAAATCCAACATGGGAGGAAAGAGCAGCAAGCAAAAGAAGACAAAGAAGAGCAAGGAACCAGAAGAAACCAACAATGCGGAAGAGGGGGCCGAACAAACACAGGGCCAGACGGAGGACAAAGTAACCGAGAACGGTGAAGCTGGTGCCGAGAACAAACCAACCGGAAACGGACAGGCAGCTGCTACAGAAGAGGACACGGGAGAGGTAAGAAACCTTATTTTTAATAATCTTTAATAAATGATATCGAGAATCCAGTATAAGAGGAAGTTCCTTGACTCACAATTTGTACTTGTTAATGCGTTCACACACCTTCATACATTCTTAAAAGTGTAAAATAATTTTGTTTTTGTTCTTTTTCAAAAAAAAATTGAGAAAAAATAATGCCTTTTTCAAACCGTTAAGTTGATAGGTTGAAGAGTTTTACAAACCACGTCCACCACTAACGGTAACCTAAGGGCCTCCTTTTTCATGGTAATAGTTCTGTCAGTATCACTATACATATATATTTTCTAAAAACTAATCTCGCTAAGATGCAAAGAGGGATTTCAGTTCATCAAAAAATTGTTTTTTTCCTTGTATCATTTTCTAAGCGGGATCTGGTGATCTGTTTATTTTTTGTTTTCCTGCTAAGAAGGAAGTAAGATGACTAGATTTCTCCTTAACCTTTGAACCTTTTTCCTTACAAAAAGCTGAGTATACGCCTAGTTTAGCAATTTAGAGTCCAAAGTCTTTTTAGAGATTTGTATAGTAATGGACTATCGTAAATTACGTCTGTCATTCAGAAGAAGACGCTCGATGTTTGCCGTTAGATCTTTACGTCGTACAAAGATTCAAGTGTTTACCATCGTCATTCTACTCTATGCTCTTACAAGATGCGAGCAGACGTATAGCATAAACAAATTGGAGAATTTACCAAATAAAATATGTCATATTTATGTTTTTCTTATGAGAGAAAACATTTTTCTATTAATTTGAGCGCCAGCCATTTTGAGTCTTTTCGTGGGCAATTTTGTGAAAAAAAGTTGGGTTTTTTGTAAGAGGAAACAGAATCCTGTCTTCAAAAAGCATCTTTTTAATGTTCCATGACCAAGTAACTTATTAAACGCTACCAATTTTTCATCCTTCAATACAAAATCGTAGAATCTTAACCTAAATCTAATGAAAGCTTAGATGTACCCATCAACCAAATTATACGTATATTACAGGACACAATCTCTACCCTTGTCCTTTTTTTTTATCTTAGTTAACCCCTTCTTCACTCTAAAATACTTAATACTATGGTCTGGGTCCGACTAAACAAGTGTGCTAAATAAAAATTCCCTTTTGGTTCGCCCAGAATAGATCATAGAGTAAAGGCACAATGTCAAACAGCCTGTTTTGTTCACCTCTGATAACAAATGTGTAAACGTTTAGCTATTATAAAGGGCCACATAATCAACAAACCTACCAACCCTGGACCGACGCCAAAGTATCATCCTACATTGTTGTATAAACAGATCAGGGGGCGAAAGGCAGACATTTTTTGTTGCAAAAGCACTTAGACGCTCTTCATATTCCTCATTAAAGAGCTTAAACTGTGCATATTTTTGTACATCTAGCCTTAGACCCCGAAACTCTTGTCGCTATGACCTGCTTAAGCTGTGCAGACAAAAGAGAACCCTTCCCTGGTTGTTTGAAGCTTTGTGTGCTTGTTAAGGAAAAGAGTAACGACGTGAAATACAAATGACTTTGTTAATTGTCAAGCAGAATTGTGCTAAATATAGGGTAGAGTAGTAATATTCCTTTCACCAAAACGATTTTTAATTATGTTGAAAGTATCAGTCTGCAGATTTTCTTATTCCAGGAAATCAACGAAAAGTTCCCGACGATTTGTTTCGATAAATTTTTCTTCATGCGAATTTATTCGTATTGGTCTTTTTTTCCCTAGAAACGAATGCCCTCTACATAAACTAATCCCGTCAATACAGCCAATTAGAATGATTAAACATCCTTGGAAGGTTGTAGACAAACTAGTGATAAAGACCTGCGCCGTGGGGAAAATTCCTATGGGCTTAATGGATCCACAATCACCGTGTCAGCGGCGACACTGAATTAATCAATCATTCGAATAAAGCATTCCTCGTTAGTGATCTGACAAAGGGTAGTTTGTGAGATCAAGGTTAGGTATCCAAATCCTCTTAGTACAATGTACCCTTTACAATTAATCGACTTTGTTCCTTGCTTAATTTTACATTACCTAAGTTTGTTGAAGAATATTAAACTAAGCGAAAATAAATTACTTTTGGTTACAGACGGTACTCTTTCATGTTTTACGACAAGCTGATGATGATATATTTTTTTTAATTTTCTTCCTTTTTAATTGTAAAATGTCTTTTGTAAAGCGAAGTATCATACAGGGCAAGTGCACGAGGTCGGTCTCGCGAGTGTTCATAAATCTTATTACTTTACTAGCTGCTGTTGTCATGGTATTTTGGTCACGCTGCTCAGGCGTTGTTAGCGAGGCGAGTATTCAGAAATTCACAGGCCGGAGGTTTACAAATTAAGTGTAATAAGACAACTAGTGCACTAGTAGATCGATTCTGAGCATGTTTTAGCCGATCCACCTGAAGATGCAATGTTAAAAGGCGAGAATGTGCCAGTTTTAATAAGTTGGCAAGAAGTAAAAGCCATCCAGCTACAGTTTTATTATTTCTTTTGTTTTCGGGTTTGTTTGTTTTTTTTTGTTTTGGTTTGGTTTTTTTTGTTGTTGTTGTTGTTTTGTTTTGTTTACATTATTATTATTCTAACTAGAGTGTAAAGTGAGTCACAACTTTGGAATACAGCCAAAAGCATCCATGCCTTGAGCAGCAATGAGAGGACGAAACCTGATCGCTTATACATAATAAAAGTCAACAGAATTCTCAGTCTTGCTGTTACGCAAACAATACAAGTTTATAGAGATTTAAAAAAAACCCAAATATTGATCAATAGGTTATATTAAGACAACATTTGTAAAGTACAGCAAGAGTAAATTATGACAAAATTAATGCACATTGGTCAGTTCGCAAGATGTTGACAAACACAATATTTTAGTAAGAAAATGCTTTCTCTTTCTAAGTTTATAGATAAAGTTTCACTTTCAGAAAATAACCCTTGAGTCACCCTCCGGTTGAGTTCACAGCTCATGACTTTATGTCTGTAAAGACAAGAAATACTGTGATGTCAATGCTGTTTCTAAAAGCTATGGAAATGGAGAACGAATTTTTTTCCTTCTCTGATCCACAGTAACGTTATCGCTACAATGAAGTCGTAATTTTAGCTCACATTGCATATCAGTCGATATGAGCAATACTTTTCTAAAGTCTTTTTTTAACACAACTGCTCCTCACAGGGCTTATTGCAAGCTCAAGAAAGACTGAGATCATACATTACGTTTAAATGATGTTAAATGAAGAGACTTTTATTCTCTAACTGGGTAAGAATTTAAAATTTTCCAATTCTCTATGTCACGCCGTAATCCCAACTTGAGCTTTCCCGAAGCGCCGGTAATCGTATAAATAACGTTTTCCCCCTTATCTTTAGTGGCAGCACGAAACAACAGAGCTGGGGTCTCTCTAGCAAGGAGATCATTCATTGCAGTTTTGAAACTATGTGAATGAATCTGGGGCTCCCTTCTTCTAACTTCCGTCATTTCCGTGATTGAAAAATATGTGCGTCAGATTCCATTCCTATCATAACCATAGCAGTAATGTTATTCTAAAGATTTTTATCACTTGGCCTTTTAAATCTAAAATCAGTTACACTAGACCTCTTGAAAAGCCCCTGCCATTAGTGCTGATTCACCGTTTCGAAATAAATCATTAGAAATGCAATCGATTTGTTTTGATTTTTTTTTTCGCCAGAAAAAGACAGACTCGCCCGAAAAAGCAGACGAGCCGGCCGCAGTAACCGAGGAAAAATCAGAAAAGGCAGACGCCAAGCCAACAGAAGCAGAAGCCGCTAAATCAGAGGAAACAGCCCCTGCTGCAGCCGAAAGCACTCCTGCTGAGGAACCCAGCCCGGCAGCGCCGGAACCCGTTAAAGAATCGGAACCGGAAGCACCGAAAGCGGAAGAGGCAGCCGCCGTCGAGGTCCTGCCAGCCGAACCCGCGAAGGAGGAGGAGAAAAAGGAGGAAGAAACAAAGCCAGCCGAGCAGGAGGAGGAGAAGCAGAAAGAACCCGAACCCGAGAAAAAGGAGGAGGAACCAGTCGCCGAAGCCTCCGAACCGGCGACGACGGAGGAGAAAGAGGAGCCCAAGGAAGAGGCGCCGAAAGAAGAGGAAAAGCCGGCCGAACCAGCGAGCCCAGCTCAGAGTGAACAGGTGCTGAATAAGTTAAGGAAAACTATAAAGACGGCGAGAGTAATGATGCCATTTTCCACTTCTAGAGACAGCAGCGTGAGTTTGGGTGTTAGGTATAGTCCGCTGGAAGAATGGCAATAGCCCCCTTCCTCTCTGAGCTTCGTCTTCTGTGTGTGCTTTTGCACCGCTCTTGATTCTAAACGAAGCCTTTCTGTAAGGGAGTCAAAACTGCTGCTGTTATGATGGTATTGCACATGCCTCTCAATGTTGCGTATTTCATGTTGCACAGGATTAAGCTGTAAATCTAGCACATAGTGTAAATCTCGAAGTTGTAACTCTTTATCATTTATTCTCGCTGTAACCCTCTCTACATTCCTCAAATTTCACTTGATTTCAATATCCATAAATATGCGTCTTTCTCTCTCTCTCTCTCTCTCTCTCTCTCTCTCTCTCTCTCTCTCTCTCTCTCTCTCTCTCTCTCTCTCTCTCTCTCTCTCTCTCTCTCTCTCTCTCTCGCTCTCTCTCGCTCTCTCTCTCGCTCTCTCTCTCTCTCTCTCTCTCTCTCTCTCTCTCTCTCTCTCTCTCTCTCTCTCTCTCTCTCTCTCTCTCTCTCTCTCTCTCTCTCTCTTTCGCTCTCCCTTTCACTCTCCATATTTCTCCCTCTTCCTCTTACTCTTTCTGTCTCTCCATCTTGCACACACGCTACAACCTTTTCAACCAGAAAGGCAAAGATAAAGAAAATTGAATTGAATACGAGCTTTTCTTTCCACTTCAATCTCCATTCAGGCATTTCACAGTGTGGCCGATACTGCTCGGGTTATCTTGCTGTGAGATACTAATCGAGATTAATCGCCCTAATCCGGTTAAAGTAGGCTCACTCTCTATGCATCACCCTGATGAAGATTTGTGGCATAACCTATTGACTTATTGCACGGTTATTGTTTTTGTTTTATCTTTTTTTTTTTTTTGTTAATCATTACTTTTAGTTTTTGAGAAGAGCTGCCCTGCTGGGACAAAAACATCTCAATGTCATGCTGGCTTTCTGTTTGATATGCCTTTTGTTAAGTGAAAGTCGAATGTTATGAAGGCTCTTCGGCGTTTCTGCGTCTACCTGATCCCTTTCGATAAAGGTCTGTGGAAGCTGAATATTGTAAAGCTGTTTATCTTTAAAACTGAATTTCTCCTCAAAAGTTTACATATTTATTTAGGAGGAGTAGAAGTAGTAGAAGTAGTAGCAGTAGTAGCAGCATTAATAGTATTGATGGTGAAAGTTTTGAGAAATGATGAGGGCCCAAAGGTTTCTCGAAAGAAAAAAGAAAAGAATGAAAGGGGAAAGAGATATTGGGAGAAATTTTGGTAAAAGTAAATACAAAGATGCTATTACCAGTATGACCTTCATTTCAACAATCAGATGTGGAAAAAAAAAGAGATGAACTTAAAAAAAAAAAAAAAAACTAACTAAATACGTTATTGCAGCAGGAATAAATTTTGATTTAAAGCTTATCATATCTCATGAAAAATTTCTTTATCGTTACTTAAATAATTTGATAGCAGCTGTTACAAAATTTTTCTCCCTTCGGAGGCAATTCGGTATGGATTTTTGAATGGGAATGACATTCTCTTACGCATGCATTGAGCAAAATAAATTACACTTTATTAGATCCATCGATTTGTGGGCCTGCGGGCATGAATCACGATGGACCAGATCGATGTGCTCTCTAGTTTTACAGTTGTAGGGACGCTGTTTATTTTGACCCGTAGCGGTAAGACGATAAGATATATCGAGATCAATCTGGTTAAGCTGGGAAAAGAAAATATAAGTTTTTTTTTTTAATTGAAATAATAACACAGTCTTAGCGTTAAATGAAAAAAACAAAAAGAATTGAAGTGAAGGGAGAATTTGGGAGAATTTCGAGACATTTATTTTGATGACTCAGCATCATATAAAGGCGGTTTTTTTTTTTGTTTTTGTTTTTTGTTTTTTGTTTTTTTTGGGGGGTTGTTTTTTTTAATCTCTCCCTCCTTTTTCGAAGCGTTCTTGTGAACACGCGCATTTTCTTTTACATAGATGCACTCATAGCTATTTTGTTCTTTTCACATAAAACTCCTTTAAAAAAGTATTGTGTCTAGTTTCTCCTACATCATTTTGGCTTTCTATGTTAAGTGGTCTGGGTATAAGCATCTTTCTAAAACACTTAACCAGATTATCACAATGTTTTATATTAATTTGGAAGTATGCTTTTGTAGAACGGACTGTTATGTGATCCGCATATAGGGGCTTTACAAAACCTGTGGATCGGTAATCGGGTTTCATTTTATGTAAGGATATAAAGGGATAGTGATTTTTGTAATAAGCTTTTGCTTATCAAAGCACTATGCAAATGATATACATTCATAGTACATTTAAATGCCGCCATATAAAAAATCAGCTGTCAGGTGTTTTGAGATCGTTGTACGGTATGGTGTGTACGGCAATACCACTACAACCTTTAGACTCGATCTTTGGATCAATATAACTTACTGATCTATTCAACAAGTTATCACCCGATGAAAATTTGGCAACAGCTCTGAGGCCAGAATAGACGTTCATGGAGAGCTTTGTTCAGACACTTCTGACTTAAGTTACTCCAGTACTTGATTGAGTTTGGCCAACTGTAAGGTGGTAGAGATGGTCATTTTTTTGGACATGAGCTCCACTTGGTCGCATATTTTAGTGCTCATAATACAAAAGTTGAAATTTCAAGCCTATGAAAATGTCAAAATGTATTACAAACCTTTTATCAAATAACTTGTATTTTTTTTAATTATGCAAGAATTACGGTTAATTAATATCTTTCAACTTATATAACCAAGGTTAATGAATATTTTATGCAGGTCACCGCTTTACCCTCTTATAATTGATAATTTGATTATCAAAACTTTTAAAGTACATTAAGAAGGTTTTATGAATATGTAGATAACTCGTTCTAAGTAGGATGTATTTAAACGTTTCTTTATTTAAGAGTATAAAATGTCGTTTTCAATTTTCTCTTAATTTGATATGCTATTGTCCTATTTATGTTGCTTCTAAAACCATTTAATTATCGTTTCTTTCCCCAAATCAAAAGTTGGAGTCCAATCATCAAGCTGTGATTTCTCACTTTCTACAGGCGACAATTGAGGAAGGGGAGAGCACGCCTGCCGCCTCCTCCGAGTCGGCGGAAACAGGGGCAGCAACCGAAGCAGCCGATGGAGCAGCCGAGTCCGGTGAAACAGCGGCCCCTAGCGAGGTATGGGGTTAGATTGACACATAGAGTGACAGATAGGAGGTGGCAGTGAGAGAGGGACAGAAACAGATGGACATGTAGGCGACAGTCAGACCCACTTAGATTCGTGAATCTGAGAGGGGTGACGATGAAAACTGAAGTTATGAAGGCTTTTTAGAGTGACAGTATGACCAGGGTGAAAAAAAAAAGAATTACGTTGAAAATTAGAGAAAAGAATAGATTAGGTAAGAGAAGAGAAGAGAAGAAAGGCTTCAAGTGAGATTTCGCATTCAGAGGAGAGAGGAGTAGGATAAACAAAACACACACTAACTCTCACACTTATCTGTCTCTAGAGTTGAAGCCGAACTAAAGTACATCCTTTCGATCATTCTTGTAAAAAAAAAAACTTGAAGTCACTGAATGGTAATCCTATGTATTTGTTTGCACTATTTACATACCCTCTTCATGCACAGCAAACCGAAAAAAAAGTGAGACCCATCCTTGAGATAAGCAATATGCGTAGTAAATTAAGCTGTTTAAAAAACCTTTAATACTTTTTTTTTTCTCGCGTATTCTATCGGCATTGAATCTTAAACAGAAAAATAGAATTATCTTTGTCTTGTCTCCTGTTGCACGCCAGGAGCCTGCATCTACCACTGTCCCGACTGAATTCAAGTGGGAAGAAGGTGGTGATAACGTTCTGGTCAGCGGATCTTTCAACAGCTGGCAGGAACAGATTGCCCTGGCTAAAGAGTGAGCTTTTGTTGTTGTTGTTTCTTCTCCTCCTCCTCCCCCTCCTCCCCCTCCTCCTCCTCCTCCTCCTCCTCCCCCTCCTCCTCCTCCTCCTCCTCCTTTTTCTTCTTCTTCTTCTTCTTCTTCTTCTTCTTCTTCTTCTTCTTCTTCTTCTTCTTCTTCTTCTTCTTCTTCTTCTTCTTCTTCTTCTTCTTCTTCTTCTTCTTCTTCTTCTTCTTCTTCTTCTTCTTCTTCTTCTTCTTCTTCTTCTTCTTCTTCTTCTTCTTCTTCTTCTTCTTCTTCTTCTTCTTCTTCTTCTTCTTCTTCTTCTTCTTCTTCTTCTTCTTCTTCTTCTTCTTCTTCTTCTTCTTCTTCTTCTTCTTCTTCTTCTTCTTCTTCTTCTTCTTCAATTATTATTATTATTATTATTATTATTATTATTATTATTATTATTATTATTATTATTATTATTATTAACGTTATTATTAACGTTATTGCTTATCACTAATGTTGTTGTTGATGGTGGTGTTGCTGTTATTATTATAATTATCATTATTGTTATTTTATTATTGCTGCTGTTATTGTGGTCAACTTAATTCACACCTTGAACGTTTTGGTTAAAGAATAAAAATACCTGAAAATTTTTTTACCTTTTTTATTTGGGGGGGGTCAATGTTAACGGTTCCAAGTTCTAAATGTATCTCTAGCTAACTCTTACATCAAACCTTCTTATAACTTTAGTTATACCGAACTCGTAAACTAAGTTACGAAACATTGTTTCCTCACTACCCCACTGTTACCCCCTCTCCCTCCCGACACCCTCCTGCTTCCCTCCCTAGGGGCGAGATCTTCACCAAACTGATTGACGTGCCTGTCGGGGAACACCTGTACAAATTTATCGTTGACGACAAGTGGGTCATCAACAAAAACCTGGTACGTTTGCAGTATGTATGTGAGGCGCAAACAGGCTGGTCCCTCTAAGAATGATGTCCTGCATCTAAATATCAGGGTGTATTATTACATGTGTATGGTTCAGGCACACCTAGAAGAGGTGAAGAATGCGTGCTATTGAAGCTGTTGGGTTTTTTTCTCTATGAACTACTACTACTTCTACTACTACTACTACTACTGCTGCTGCTGCTGCTGCTGCTGCTACTACTACTACTACTACTACTAGTTTTATACATTAATTTTCTATTATTTTTTTATTTCTTAGCCCATCAAAACCGACGAAAATGGGCTTGAGAACAACTTCCTTTCGGTTCAACCAGTCAGCTAACAAGGGAGAGCAACCGGGCATCTTTCTAACTTGGAATATCAAAGGGAGGCTAGTGGACCATGGCATGTGTTGTTTGAAAGAGATTTAAGAATGAGACTTAAAATTTCTTGAGAGGGCAGAGGGGCTGGGTTTGATTCGTAAATTGTACCAATTTTACTGTCCCGCATTTGTTTTCGATTCTTGTAACTGTATGATTACAATTATGTGTATTTTGTTGCGAAACAAAATTTTGAGCATTATGTGATTAATCCTCGCTTTAGGTTCCATCTTGTCCCGCTGTGTTGCCCCTGAAAGATTATAAATACGCAAAGATTTTTACTGCAGCAGTCTTCAAGTAAATCTTTTCGAATACTTCTATTTATACTTTTCTCAGTTATGTTGTACAATACATTTGGCCTACTCTAACTATTACCAGTATTTAAAACCAAACCTTGTGACATCTTTGTATTTAGATTATGATAATCGTAAAAAAGGATAAATATAATTATTATTATTAGAAAGCTGTCAAATATATCCCAATTTTAGGAATACAGACGGGGTATTCTTTCAGAAAGGATCTTACATTTCACTTAGTTTTGCCTGTACCCTGTGCTGTTTTATTTGATTGTTTACTGAATCTTATACTTAGTACATTATTCAAACTGTAAATATAATAACTCTGTATATAATTTCTCACTACTGCATTAAATATGTCATTACAGGACTGGTTCTTTTTTTTTCCTTGTTTTTTTTTTTTAGTAGTTTGAAAGATTTGGAACATTTAAGCATAAAATGGCTTGTTCTGACATGTTGTTATTAACATTAGGTTGGATGGGAAATGAGAAAATAAAAAAAAGACAAATGTATAGATTTTACAGGTTAAGTTACGACAAAAATGTGACTCTTAGGAAAGGTGAGTGTTTATATTATTTTTTTACGTAAGAAAAAGGCACTCCCTTTTCTTTTTAACTTCCAAACCAGCATATTATTCCTTAAGGACGCATTGAGGCAGAATTAAAATTGAAAGCGTTGGTCCTATTTGTCTTCAATTTTGACTCATGGTTTTTAAACTGTGCCTTCTTGTTCGTGACAGAACAAAAGCATCTAAAATTTCTGTTCTTCAACTGACAAAAAGTTCATCTTTGAAAAATGTTTTTAAACTTGCATTCATATAACATATATTATAATAATACATTTGAGCTAGATATTGTGTACACGCATACCCCTGCCAACATTTTCATACATACAGAAGAGAATGATGAACCTCTACTTAAGCTTTTTTTAATATAAAAAAAAAGTACAAACTGTTCTAACTTATATGCTCCTATCCTTTCTTCATTTTTTGACTCTAAGATAATCACCGACCTTTAGTTTGTAATTTCTTTGTTTGGTTAGTTATCTTCCTTTCTTCAATTTTTATTCTTAGTGCTGCTCTCAATAATTGTTATTGTTTATATTGCTACTGTGTATCAATGAAAATAGAGAAGGTGGTTAAGGAAGCTGAGTAGAGTGAAAGAGAGTGGTAGTTTTAGAGAGGAAGAGACTTAAAGAGCTTGAGAGAGAGAGAGAGAGAGAGAGAGAGAGAGAGAGAGAGAGAGAGAGAGAGAGGTACTAGTGAGAAACAGGTACGGAGACAGAGGGAGTAAGTTCTAAGATGATTGTTGTAGAGAGAGAGAGAGAGAGAGGTACTAGTTAGAAACAGGTACGGAGACAGAGTGAGTAAGTTCTAAGATGATTGTTGGAGAGAGAGAGAGAGAGAGAGAGAGAGAGAGAGAGAGAGAGAGAGAGAGAGAGAGAGAGAGAGAGAGAGGTACTAGTTAGAAACAGGTACGGAGACAGAGGGAGTAAGTTCTAAGATGATTGTTGTATACCTCAGCGCAGATACACTTTTCTTTCAATCAAGGATCATGAAATTTACTCCTATGAAGCTTTCAAGGTTGGCAGCCATATAACATGCTCAAAAAAGACCAATAGCTAGGGTCTGTTATATTGCAAGTAAGAATCATAGTTAGCGGAAATTTACTCTGCAGTGCTGTATATATATTATATATATATATGATACGCCACACCTACCATCAATGCACTTTGGACATCCTACAAATATACAATTTTTTTTTCTAATATTCAGAACCAGTGCGTGGATCATCATTTATCCTTTTTTTTTCTTATACATTTTGATGAACGTTATGTGCTTAGTGTTAGTGTATCAATATTCTTTTAAATCATTTTATTCAGGAGAAAATGTTACAGGTTCTCCAGGACACCACAACTATGTTATTGACCAAGCACACTTGATTTGTACAATGTCAGGCTTATTTCATATTGGCGACCAAGCACAATCTATTTATATAACATTCTATAGACCTGTACAATAAGCTTTTGAAGTTATTTGCTTGCTTTTGTTGAATTGTTCCTGTTTTTGTTTTTGTTGGGGTTTTTTTCATGTTTTTCCCCCCCCCCTCAAAAATCATGTTTCGCTTTCTTTCTTTTTTTTTGTTTTAAATTTGACATATACGTTTACATCTTCCACAACTTTTACTCATTCTGATTAAACATTGCATTAACTCTATCCATCAGCTGCTTATTTTGCCACTTATTCTGTTTGGAATTAGTATGAATAAGTGGATGCAAATATATTTCTTTGATATCATTATACCTCTGTTGAAGGGATTTGATAATAATACAAAAGGACACCAAATAGGAGAAAAAATATAAATTTAGTATTTGTTATGAAACAAATTTTCATTTCCTTTTTTAAATAAAAATCATAACTCCATTTTTTAACTATGCATCTTGTTCAACTGATTTTTTTTAAAAATTGCATTCTGTGAGTTAGAAAATAAATTTTCAATGGATTTTCAGTAAAAATGTAATCTATCAATTTTTTTTATCCTGAAAAGTGTCTTAAATTCACAATAAGCTCATTTAATTTAACGTTTTATTACGTTTATTTGTTGAATTCATTTGCAAAGAACGTTTTTAAAAAAATGAGAAAAGTTGACTATAAATAATAAATGATTCTTAATGTTACTTTCTTCAAAGTGGAGATGATAGTTCTGTGTTTAAGTTTTAACTTTTTGTTGTCATTTTTATTCTCTTTACCTCTTTGTTATTGATAAAAGTTCTTTAATGCTTGGGTTGCTTTTTTTTTTTGCCTTTTGTGCAAACTCAGTTTATTCTTTTAAATTATTCTTTACCAGATGACACTACAAATAAATACAATACATCACTAAAGCCAAACACAAACCCCATAGAAGTTTGGCAGCACACACTTAGCTCATACCACACAGGAAAACAATGTGAAGGCATTTTATCCCGAACTTTTTCTTGCAAAGCTTTGCAATTACTTGAACAACATAAACGATTAGTTTGTATATTCCTGAAATTAAAATTCTGGAATATCTTTGTCTCAAAAAGATAAAATAAATCAAAACGAATGGCACTATTGTTGCTGAGATTTTGTTGACGAGGCTTGAAAGCAATCTCCTAATGCGATATAAAGCGTTTTGCTTTCGTGACATACAACCCTGCTGAGCTTTAGGAGATGTTAGACTTGAAGGCTTTAAAGTTAGCAAATTCTTGAGGCAATAGGAGCTTTGTCTGCAATGTAATTTGCCAACAAGATTTTTTCTGAGGAAATTTTCTGCTGTGGATCATTGCTTGTCATCATTTGCATGAAGATCTTGAAAACATGACGAGAGGAATAAAATAGAAAGAAATATTAACTTTTTAGTCTACAGATAAACATCCAATCTAAAGATAAAAGATTCCTTTCCACCGAGCCAAACATACATAACAAAGTAAATTGAAAAATTAGATTACAAAAGCTCTAAACAATAAGAATTCTTATATGATATTGCCATTTAGCCAATGCTTTAAAAATAAGTCATTAAAAAGAGATCTAAAAATAGTTTTCCCCAATATCTTTACTTTAAGGACAAGATTCTGCTCAGCGCTCCTCTATGCACAATTGCTTTCATTCAACAACTTCTACTTTTTCATCCAAATGTTTGTTTTATACTGAACTATTTCCTCTGAGTGCCTCTTGTGTTCTTTTGCAGAGAAAAACAAAGTACACCATGTTTTGCTGAAAGATTCTGTCTTTTCTTCTTTTTAATATATATTTTTCTAGTCCATGTATGTATAATACTACCCAGTTCCCTCGCTCCACTGAGAGTGTGCTTGTACTATTTGTCTGTTGTAATAAAAAAATATTAAAACTTAAAACTTTCTTTTCTTGTTCTTTAATAAATAAGGCGTGTATATATTATCAATGATAGTACTGTAATAAAAAAAAATCACTTCGAATCAAAACAAAATATGATTTTAGACTTGCTACATGTAGCTCATTTTTAGACATTTTTTCACTCTGCTATGGTCACAGTGAAGATATTGGTGGTATTATATTAAATAAGATAATAGTAATGATAATATATGTGATGATGATGATGATGATGATGGTTATGAAAATGGTAGCGGTAGTGGCGAAGACGAGGAGGAGGAGGAGGAGGAAGAAGTTTGATACAAGAATATAACTGAACACGGAAGTACAAGCAAATGATTTAAACAATAAGATGAAGCGAATGGGAGTGAAATGGCTCGGGCTGTCTGGCGGGGGAGTTAAATCTTATAAAAGCGATTTGTAGTCATTGGCACTGTGCAATGTGCGGATTGTAATGACAAAATAATTCTTCTGGGTCCGGAAATAACTGTTGAACACACAAGTTGGGATGAAAGCAGGAATTAAGAGTAGAAGTGGCGGCGACTATGGGGCTAGAACACCCGCCTCGATATCTGAAGAACTTGACATAAAGACAAGGCTTGAAATCACCCTAATTCTGGACGCGATATATCATTCTATCAAACAAGAGAGAAAACAAACAAACAAACGAGACAAGGTACTTCAATACGTTATGGAGAGGGTTAAATACATAGTGCAAGCAGCATTAAAATAATGTTGATGCTTCTCAGTCTTAAATGGGTGGAATGCTCTATGCAGCTGACAATAGCCTCAGAATGACGTGATTGTGACAAGCTTTTAGTGTGTTTCAAAGAAGATTTGTTGTCTCGCTTGTTTATTGTTTGATAGCGCGCCCAAAACACGGAGAACTCAGGCCTTTTTGCATATCGAACTCTAACCCAAGTCAAGCAAGGTTGGACTGGACAAATGATGCCCTGAGCTCATCTACCGTTTGGAACACAAATCCTCGAAGAAAGTCCTTGCAAACCTTATTTCTTGGCCACCGAAGCAACAAGGGTCTAAAGAAGGAAGGATAGGTACAAGAATAGAAGTATGAATATTTATACATGTAACAGACGAACAATGGCGATACATATATTATTAAGTTCAAAATATTGAGTTATGAAATCATCCGCAATTTTACGCAAAGATTCTTGAATAAGATGTCTCTAAATTGTTTTCAAAGTCAATTTTAGAAGCTCTGCTCCAGGTACTGTTACTTTAAAGACGCAAATGGGCCTGTTTCACAAAATATGACCTTGATAAAAAGTTTTATTCTTAAAATTGTGGGAAATATTGAGAAATGAACGTAAATAAAATTATAGGATGTCGATTCTTATTATTTCTGAATGAAAGTCTCCTAAATATGATCAGATTATGAATAATCTGCTTTATCTTTTGTGCTTAATGAGTGTTATTTTAGGCGGGGCTTTATTTCAGTAATGATAGAATTGGATAGTATGAATATAAAAATTAATGAAAGTAATAACGATGATAAACGTATTTTGTTTATTTTAAAGTTCAGAAAGAATTTCGCAAAAGGTAGGCAGATATTAAGAGCTTTTATTTTAAAAGAAGGTATTTGTTGTTTTATTTTAGCTTCACTTGTTTCTTTGCTTCTCAATGATCCCTTCTATACTGATACACGCCATGAAGTTGCTAGGTAAAACTGACCTCTAACGACAGTTTAAAAACTCTCTTCATTTACAATAAGCCAGTGTCAATGTACCGGTATGGCAGGAATCTAAAATGGTAGAGTTCCTCAGTATAATTCTATGTCAGTCCATTAATCCACATAGTGTGAGAAGAAAAATATTCTTTTGAAAACTCTTCCAAAATAAAATTAGATAGAACATTTAAACATAAATTTAAGATGCTTCAAATAAAATGTTTATAAAATTGAAAAAAAAACCCACCAAAAACTGACATTTGGGGCGGATTCTTTTGCTACTATTCAAATGTCAAAGTGACCATCGTGAGGAAATGTTTGCGCGGTGTCTGTTATTTTCGCGTCACTTCACACCTATCGACTCTCGAAACGGCAAAAGACTTAATGTTTGGTAGAAATGAGAAGATAACCCCTACGCGAAGAAACACCTTAAACAAGCATTACGAGGGTCTTGCTGCGATTTTGCGATGCGAGGAAAGTTAAGGGCAGATAAAAACTCGGGCACTGGGCTTTCCCAGGGAGCTTAGCGTCCGTTAAGGGGCAGTAACTAGGGCGAGCCCCCTCTCAGCTGGTCGCCCACGTTTTATGGGCCTTGGTACGCCTTTGGACATTCAGCTAACAAGCTTAAAAGTAGTCCCTGGCGCTGGTGGTAGGAGATTTTTGCGCGTTTCGAACCGTTACTGTGGTGTGGGCAATTTTATATTATGACATCATCGTTCAAGGCTTTATGAAGCACAACTCCCCATCTGCCTAGGTTTACATTTAAACCCCAGTCTCAAAGAATAGAACACTCTTACAAACTTATCTGATGTAACAAATTCAAATTTTAGTGAATTTCTTCGTTTTCATATTCTTTTCCTGTCATTATTGAATCAGAAAGAATATCACCTCATGACTCCCTATTTGTGTCATAGATTGACATTTTCTTCTTATATTATTTTCATTCTTACTTTTTAACCATTTTGAAAAAAAAAACAATGTAAACAGTGACCCTGGCTTGACCTTGGACTCGATTCGAATGACCAGGGTAATGGTCACTTATCTAGGATAACTTTGTGTCTTCATTCTAAATCAAAGTTAAGCTGCGCCAATGCGGCTGTATTTTTCTGAGCACACTCGGGTTAAACTTATAACTTGATCCTCATAAACTAAATCAGATAAGTACATAATTAGAGTGCATCCAGTGAGGGTCAGAATTCACAACTAAATTACATTTTTTACTTCAACGATCCTGACTTAAATGTGCGTTGAAATTTGAGGTAACCGAACCTGCTTGTACACGGTTAATTCATCATGGTGTCCTCAAGACGGAATAGCGATGGCAAGGCGCTTCGATTTAGAATTGTTTCGCTGGCTCTTCTACTTGTTATTTATTCCGGATTTGTTCAGGGCAATCAGGTAAGCCTTATGTATTTGTTTATTTTATGTTTTCTCTAGAGTTTATGCTTAACTTTCAACTAACTGTATGTCTTTCTTTATTAAAAAAAATGATCATATCAAAACGCCGTTTTCAGAATTGATGGTTTTCATAGTTTTATATTTTCTTAATACTCTTCAGTTTCTCTCTCTCTCTCTCTCTCTCTCTCTCTCTCTCTCTCTCTCTCTCTCTCTCTCTCTCTCTCTCTCTCTCTCTCTCTTTCTCTCTCTCTCTCTCCCCCCCTCGTTCTCTCTCCTTCTTTTCTCTCTCTATCATTTTCCTCTCATTCTCTCTTTCCACGTCAGTTTTGTTTTTGTGATATTTTGTTGATATAATGAAAAATGATAAGACAAATTAAAAGATCATGGGGAAAAATGATATCAATGATAATCCAAATTTTGACATTTTATCATTTGAATTAGAGCCTATTATAATTATCTGAGGCCTGAAGTTTTCAATTTTTATTAGATTATTATTCTCATTAGGGATTTTGCTTTCGGGAATCATAGCTTCTGCTCATAACACTCTTATCGGAAATTGGTTGTAAGTGGTACTCAATAATACCGTAAGACTGGAAGAAATACAGAAAATAAACAACTTAAAAACAAGCATATACTAAACGAACTGTCTTCTCGTCATAAATAACACGCAAGTTTCCTGTCTCCTGTAATTGAAGAAATGGAGACATTGGTTTTGGTAAAAGCCAACCTAGGACGAAATTATGTTGACTATTTTCTTGTTGTTGTTGTTGTTGTTGTTGTTGTTGTTGTTGTTGTTGTTGTTGTTTGTTTTGTTTTGTTTTTGTTGTTTATTTTGTGTTTTTTTAATGTGTTTTTATTTTTTTTTACCTTACATGTTTTCGATATTTCAATTTAAATTTACTTCATTTATCGTAATTCCTGTCTATTAGCCATAGCACAGGCAGAGATAGCCAGAAGAATAGGAAGAGAGAAAAAACAGAGATAGAGAGAGTGATAGATAGATAGACAGACAGACAGTGGCAGACAATGACAGGCATGTAGTTGTTCCTGTCTGTTACCCATCGTACAGGCAGAAATAGTGAGAGGAACAGGAAGAGAGAGAAAATAGAGATAGAGAGAGTGACAGAAAGATAGACAAACAGAGAGTGGCAGACAGTGACAGACAGATAGTTGTTCTTGTCTATTACCCATTGTACAGGCAGAGACAGTGAGAGGAACAGATAGACTGAGAGACAGAGAGGGAGGGAGAGAGAGAGAGAGAGAGAGAGAGAGAGAGAGAGAGAGAGAGAGTAACAGACAGACAGAATCAGAAACTGATAAGAAAATTGGAGAGGAAGAGAGAAGAAGAAGAAGAAGAAGAAGAAGAAGAAGAAGAAGAAGAAGAAGAAGAAGAAGAAGAAGAAGAAGAAGAAGAAGAAGAAGAAGAAGAAGAAGAAGAAGAAGAAGAAGAAGAAGAAGAAGAAGACGAAGACGAAGAAGAAGAAGAAGAAGAAGAAGAAGAAGAAGAAGAAGAAGAAGAAGAAGAAGAAGAAGAAGAAGAAGAAGAAGAAGAAGAAGAAGAAGAAGAAGAAGAAGAAGAAGAAGAAGAAGAAGAAGAAGAAGAAGAAGAAGAAGAAGAAGAAGAAGAAGAAGAAGAAGAAGAAGAAGAAGAAGAAGAAGAAGAAGAAGAAGAAGAAGAAGAAGAAGAAGAAGAAGAAGAAGAAGAAGAAGAAGAAGAAGAAGAAGAAGAAGAAGAAGAAGAAGAAGAAGAAGAAGAAGAAGAAGAAGAAGAAGAAGAAGAAGAAGAAGAAGAAGAAGAAGAAGAAGAAGAAGAAGAAGAAGAAGAAGAAGAAGAAGAAGAAGAAGAAGAAGAAGAAGAAGAAGAAGAAGAAGAAGAAGAAGAAGAAGAAGAAGAAGAAGGAGGAGAATGGGGAAGGGAGGATTAGGAGATACAGAGAACAACATAAAGAGAGACAAACAGACGGACGTTGAGACGTTGCTCTATTTTTTTCATAAATTTTCAATCACCCCGTTAATCCCTGACCAGCGTGTCACTGTATGGCTACAAGCTAAACATCTGCTGAGAAACAAACACCAATTGAATGTCTGATCACCAGAGGTCCAGCAGTAATCATGACGTCATCTATGTAACATCTCGGGTCTACTGCCACTCGCGCTCGTGCTATAATAAATATTTCGTTTTCCTCGTGTTTAGTTGGCCATTAAAGAATATGACTGAAAAATACATACTTTTAGTTTCCAGAGTGCTTCTTCATTTTTAAACAAAAGTTTTATAAGTTATTGCTGTTATTGTTGTTGTTGTTGTTGTTGTTGTTGTTGTTGTTGCTACTGCTGCTACTGCTGTTGTTGTTGGTAGTGTTTCTTTACTGTTTTCTTTTTTTTATTATGATAATACTTGTGCCGATGATAATAATGATGATGATGATCCTCATGATGAAAACGAAGCTGATTATTAAAATTATTATATTGATGATATTAATGTATGTGGATAAGGATTCGTAAAGGATAATTATATCGTGTCGATGATATTCTGGGTCGTGATTGCAATCATAAGAGAAGGTGATAAGAAAATCGATTGTGTCATAATTCCATAATCACAGGCCTGCGTTAAGACGATGAAGATCCCCTTCAATAGGTATATTGACACAAAACACAAAACTTTAATGCAAAACACAGATTTCTTTCTGTTCAGGGTATTGCAAATTCATGCCTCGTTTTACTATAAATTTCGCAAAGAGTGTAGAATCTAGTAGGCACAGTGACTTTGATAATCATCTTAATATCCATCATCTCATTACCAGCTAAGAAATCGTTTACAAGCAGCCATGACCGCCTACAACAGCACAGCAACTCAGACCAACGAGGCAAGATGTCCCGTCATTATGGGTGACTTCGTTTTACCGTTCCTTACGACGCTCATGTCCAACATGGATGCCTTCAAGACCATAGAGCTACCTCCCTTTCTGAAGACTCGTTATCCACAGTCACCGGGGAATCTTCAAGTTCGGCAGGTAAACCGAGAAAAATGATATTTACACACATGTCCATATTGTTGTGATTAGTATAGGACAAGTCGGTTGATTATTTCATACACACTCCTCACATCAGGGCAGAAGTTGGCAACCGCAAGATTTGTCTTGCCTATAAATATGTCGCCGTCGATTAGGGTGGAGATGAAAATAACATAAAGATAAAGAAGAAGAAGAAGAAGAAGAAGAAGAAGAAGAAGAAGAAGAAGAAGAAGAAGAAGAAGAAGAAGAAGAAGAAGAAGAAGAAGAAGAAGAAGAAGAAGAAGAAGAAGAAGAAGAAGAAGAAGAAGAAGAAGAATAAGATAAGAAGAAGAAGAAGAAGAAGAAGAAGAAGAAGAAGAAGAAGAAGAAGAAGAAGAAGAAGAAGAAGAAGAAGAAGAAGAAGAAGAAGAAGAAGAAGAAGAAGAAGAAGAAGAAGAAGAAGAAGAAGAAGAAGAAGAAGAAGAAGAAGAAGAAGAAGAAGAAGAAGAAGAAGAAGAAGAAGAAGAAGAAGAAGAAGAAGAAGAAGAAGAAGAAGAAGAAGAAGAAGAAGAAGAAGAAGAAGAAGAAGAAGAAGAAGAAGAAGAAGAAGAAGAAGAAGAAGAAGAAGAAGAAGAAGAAGAAGAAGAAGAAGAAGAATACAATAGTCAATTTATAAAATAATTGAGCTCCAAACTCCGAGTTTGAGGATATTTCACCCAAGAAGTATAATCCAAACGTATCTCAGAGACCGATCCAAAATGGTGCAAAAACTCGTGGTGCAAAACAACTCTTCCAGAAAATCCTGGCTCAAACCTGTTATGCGATCTTTTAGGGACTACCGCGCTCAGATGCGTGATATGAAATAATATGATTCAATATGCACTATGATGCATGCGATTACACCCAACAGCCTAATCACTTTCTCGTAACTTTATAATAGTTCTTTTTAACTTTTTAGGATAAGAAACAAGCCATTCCAACAAACTTTGTGAGATCAATATTTTGCATGTCTTTCGTGTCTGTGATCTTTGGAGAGACATGATTAAAAGTATAACGGTTTGCTTGTGGGTATACAAATATTTGCTATGCCATAACTGGACAAAAGTCGCCGCCATAGATCAGTAATGTTTCAGTTCACTAAGTGAGAAAAGAAACCAATTACGTTTTTTATTTTTCTAATACTTATATCAACGAAAACAAACATGTGATGTTAAGCTACTTACAAAGTTTTTTATCTTTTCAAACAACTAAGTCTAGCAGCCTTTTTTTTTTCTTCACACTGAATTACATTATTCAACAAATTTCGCAAGGGTTCTCAAATTAATGTTTAACAGACTCTTGATATTTTGTTCATTCTATGAATCTAAAGAATTCGGATCTTTCTGTTCATTCCTAACGAATTGAAATAGATAAAAAGCACTTTGGGTAAATGAATACTAAAAACATACCATTTACCGAAAATCTTGTAAAATGGCATTTAGAAACTTAAAGTAAAAGAACATTTTATTTTTATGTCAATAGATCTTACCGTCACTTTAAATACGTGATCTTGTGGTGATTAAAAACTCAATATGCCATTTGGGACTTCGTCGCACTAATACTTGACGAAGAAACCCAAATAAGAAAATTAGTCGGCTACAAAGATAACAACTATTTCATAATAGCACACCTTTGGCGTTAAGGCTGCAGCAATCCAAGGAGCACTTTTAAATTAAAGGTTAGAACCATATTGGCGTATTTTCGTCTTCTTGCTCCGATGCGCGCTAAAATTTTCTTCTTTCAATCGATTAGCTTTGCTGGATGGTGACCAAGTCCATTCCATTCAAATTAGCCGAGGTGACATTTATAGTCATTCAACGTTCTTTTCTTTTTAAAGATTTAAATGCATCCATACGCTATCTAAAGATATTTTTTGTTAAAAAAAAAAAAGTTTCAACAGTAATGAACATAAAAAAAAACAACTTTGAAATAGACATTGTAAAACTCAGAATTGTGTCACTTTTGTTAAAATCTCTTTGACCATATCTCCAATATTGGTCAATGATTTTGTGGCTGGCCAATGCTTCAGAGCTCTTGGAAAATTCACAAACTAGGTATATTTTATTTGATCTTTCTGTGGACTTTTCTTTCACGGTGTCGATAGCGTATCGGCCTAATGTAAAAACTAAAAAAAAAATTAAGTCTTTTTGCTATATTTAGCCTACGTTTTTTTCCATTTTACCATCCCACAAAGTGTACAAAACATCATACTGAGAAATGAGGCCGAAGATAGGTTAATCCATAGAAATTCTTGAGTGTAAGGTCAATTGAAATTGAGATTTCTTGAGTGGCAGTCAACATTTGTATATTTAATGTTTATTTCGAATTCAGATTTGCCTGTCAACACAAATCCCAATTGAAATTTTTCAATTTTTTCATAGACCTAGGTCTACAGGTATTTCTCCACTTGTTATAGTTCTGAGTATAATGAAAATAATTCAGTAACTAACGAAATTCATTAAAAACTTTTTTTTTTTACAAAATCCACGTCTATAACAATAGACCTCATGCTTTTAGATAGTATTATTGCAAAGGAATATTTCAACGTTTTGCTGAAATGACAAGGAACTAAGATGACCTTCGTTATTAATGCTGCTGTTGTTGCTGTTGTTATTATATTTTTGGTTTTGTTACGGCCCGTTCGCTCCAAAAGTCGTCACAAGTCTTTTCTGCGTGATAAGCAAGGATGAGGCCCTAAATCAATGCACTGAATAGATTACCCCAAAAGGCATGGTGTCTGAAGACCTCAGTACGAGTGTTTTTCCACATAGCCGTCGGTTGTTTCTACAAGAAATCGGTTTTTTCCTTCCTTAAGTTTTACGAAGCATATTGTACGAGAATTCCGCTCTTCCTAAAGCATAGGACATGCATCATAATTATACTTCACCTTACAAGTAAGTCTCGTCTAATTTATATATTAGATGGGATCAGACTCCACTACCAGATCTCCCATCCAATACTTAATTTGTTAGTCTAACACTCAACCGACGGAACAATCTGGCGACTCTTGTGGTAGTTGTTGCTTGTTTGGGTTATTCTTTTTTTTTTGTTTTGTTTTTGTTTTTGCTATTGTTTTGTTTTTTGTTTTGGTTTTTGTTTTTGTTTTTGTTTTTGTTTTTTTATTTTGGTTTTTTTTGTTTTTTTTTTGAGGGGGGGGGGTGTTACGGTTTTATACTTTTCATAATAAACATAATAGTCGATCAGGAGCGAGACTTCATAATATACAGTTCAAGTCACCGAAGTGAGCAAACTTTTTGCCTGTTTGAGTTAAAGTGATCTATTTCTTTAAATTTTTGGGCATGATTTCGACACAAATGTACCCATAACGCACTTACAATTCGGCTTACAGGCCTACACAACAAAAATATCTAACTGTCCTAACTCTGCCAAATAATTAAATGATATAACTTACTCTTCACTGCTATGACTTGGCCTGTATATTAGGAAGCCTCGGTCAGCACGCTACTAAACTCAGAATAATCGATATTAAACAATACTTGCCCCCCGAATATTTCCTTGCAGTACCTCAAACAGACGTTTCAGTCCCTGGATTGGAACGTGGAGGAGGACATATCGATACAGACCACGCCATTTGGACCGGTGCAGTTCGTCAACGTCATCGCGACCCAACAACCGTCGGCCAGTACACGCATTGTTCTGGCCTGCCATTACGACTCGAAACTGTTTCCCCTTGGCTATATCGGAGCGATGGACTCAGCTGTACCTTGCGCCATCTTAGTAAACATCGCACGGCAGTTGAATGTCCTTCTGCGCTTTCTAGAATCGGTAAGGGACCGTTTAGATGGAAAGCATAATTCCTGTGAGAAATAAATTGTAGGCAACAGGACTACAATACACGTGATTCTTTACAACTCTTAAAGAGCGGGTCTCGTTTTCAGAAGGCTGTTCTTTGGTTAGTTGTACGTCCCTTAACATTTTCTAAGAATTTTATACGGCGACGGCGGGTTTTCGTCAAGTCAAAGATCGGGTTGAATAGGTATAATCCGACTCAACTGCCATGATTATCTCTCTTCCAGAAATCGAACCCAGTACTTCTTCACTACCAATCTACCGTTATATCGAATGAATTATCAAATGCCCTTCAAGTACAACGGAGATGAATGATTCCGCCTCAAAAATGATTTTCAGGGTTGCTACGCATGCCAATCTTTTAATCATACTGGTACAAAAATGTAAGCCTTCAACAAACAAAGGCAGTAACACTGACACAAAGAAACCAGGTTAATACCACAATCAGTGTCCATTCTTGAATGATTAAGAAAGGGACCATACATTTAATTAGACATTATTTTTTTTTAATAAACGCGTTTTTTTTTTGTGTGTGTGGGTTTTTTTTATTTCAAGGTGCTGTAATTTTGAACTATTGTAATTTATCGGTTTGGTGCAACCGTTTTATGAAAGAGAAATTCTGTTACGTTAAGCGATTTTCCCGAATGCCTAGTATGTTTTAAAAGTACACTGACTCTTCTACTTGCAGGACATAACACTCCAAATGGTGTTCTTTGACGGCGAGGAGGCGCTGTGGGTGCCAAGCCCGACGGACTCTTTATATGGTTCCCGTAACTTGGCCACTGTCTGGCAAAACTCAGCCGATACTAACGTTCCGACAAACAACAAACTCGGTACAATCGTAAGTAGCTCCGGTTCGATAGTTTGAGAGGTCTCATTCTCTCCTGTGGTTTTGCTTCTTTGACATAATGACGACTTAAACGATTCGAAGAAACTCGCTCTTGTTTTGCGACTACCTTTCAGTTTTTCTTGTGCCCTCTTATTTTATGTTAAGAGCTGTTTGTTTTCCGACAAACATGCTATAACTGAACTGATCGCGCAAAGTATTTTTTTTTTCTGAACGACCTCCCATCGTTTATGCCCCCGTCTAATGGCTTCCATACACCGTCTCCAAACAAAGCATCACAGCTATTATTTCGAATGTTTTTGGTTTTCCTGTTTTATTTTCTTTCCTCTTTTTGTTTCCTTTTGCGTTTTACCTTGAAGTTATTCACACTCGTAAACTTGTAGATTATAGTTTTGTTTTCACCACTGACGTTAGATGAGCCCGTGAGGAGCCGTCATTCGGAGACGGTCAGTTCTCATGCTTGAGCGAGCCGGATGACGACAACCGCATGGATGCTTCTTTAAGGGGGCCATTATATAAGAACTGAGAATGCCCTGCAGAGAACGTAAACCTCGCATAGTTTTCCGAGTCTCTCTTGTGTGTCGGATCTGTTTGAAATCATAATTTTTTTTTATTTTTCTTTCTCTTTTTTTTTTTACAGTGGTTAGTGGTTCTATGTACGCAAATATTGAGCTTATCATAATCAAAATCACATGAATTATGTAATACAATGAGTCTTTTTTTCTACATTTGCTCTGTGTGAGGTCAATATAACACGCAATTTTTTTTGTCTTATGGAGCGAGATAAAAATAAACGAATATTTTCTGTCATTAGGTAGGTCTAATTACTGAGAAGCATCTTTATTTTTCATCAACAGCGCTTATGAACGTCTTGCTGTCTTCCTTTTCATCAAAATTTCTCTGCATGCCATAAGAAAAACTTTTTTTTTAAATATTGAAAGATATTTAGAAAGCATACAAAGCTGAATAAATTTCCAAAAATAGCCTTTTGTGATAATTATGATGCTCCTGAGCCTTAAAGCGATTTACTTGGTTCCATCGTAATACTAATCGTTTCATAACAAGCGATACCTGTAAAAAGCATGTAAGGATAATTTGACCATATACAATTACATGGCCTATCTATCTATTATTATTATTATTATTATTATTATTATTATTATTATTATTATTATTATTATTATTATTATTATTATTATTATTATTATTATTATTATTATTATTATTATTATTATTATTATTATTATTATTATTATTATTATTATTATTATTATTATTATTATTATTATTATTATTATTATTATTTTGTTGTTGCACTGGTTTTTAAATAAGTGATTGCGTTTTTATGCTTATTTCAAAGAAAAGTGGAATGCCTCTCGTTAGCGTGTAAAATTTTCTCTTATTCTGAATTTTCATTTATAATAAATTTTCTTGGAGTAAGTTTAATACGTATTAAAGAGCCAAAATCGTATCCTTTATATTATCCACTTTATTAATATTTTTTTTGGTCCACCAGGGAACGTTTATTCTTCTTGACCTGATCGGCCATCCAAGTACGAGTTTCCAGCGCTATTTCCCAGAAACAGATTATTTATATACACAGCTAATGAATCTTGGTAAGAGTGGCGTTTAAATTGGTCTCTTCAGTACCTTTCTATACAAGACATAATACATACTTTTCGATTCGGTTGGCTGTCAATATTTTGATAAAGTTATTGAATGATTAAAGAGAATTTTCACCAACATTTTTATTCCTCTCGTCACTTACAGAAGAAACCTCTAAAATTGTTTGTACCTCTATAGGTTCCCACAGGAAGGTCAGATGTTGTTTGTTCCTCATCCATATTTATTTTCCAACAAGCTTCCTCCTCAACCCCCTTCCTTTTAACTTTTTTCCTCCTTCTCGACAGAAACTTGTTTGCGTCGAACAAGTTTGCTTAATACTAGATCTGACGGATTGCTTCCCTTGTTCCAAGACTCGAGAAGACTAACCGATATTAGTGACGACCACGTTCCTTTCAAAGAAAAAGGTAAGATTGTTTAAACAAACAGGTGGGCTTACTTAGGTAAGTGAAATCTGTTTCTGGCTTTGCCAAGTTATCCTGGAAGGCGCTGAAATCAGCCCTATGGATTGAGTTCGTTTTTTCTGCTTCATTTCTTCGGAACTTGTAATAATTTCTAAGAAACGCTGGCATTTGTTCAAGACAAGAAGGATAAACTGGATTATAACTCGAAGAATTTTTCCGTCGTTTCTTTCTTGCAGGTTTATGTTCAAACTAGAACGATTTACTGCATCATGCCCTCATAGACACTGGTTTCAACGTTGTTTACATTATTTGTACTGAATAAGACAAAAATTTTATCATGTCAATCCCTTAGAAACGCAAATTACTTGTTTTAAATAACATATCGTGAAACCTGCTTCACCAAAAAGGGTTTTCTACATGTATTTAGAAATTGCAACGACTTTAGACAGTCTTGCTCATCTATTTTGGTCATCATATGCGTCTGACAGAGTATAATGTTGCGAATCAGAGGTGAAATGCCCCATATTCTCTTAGGCTCAATTTGTTAAGATTTATCCGTGACATCACACTTTTCTTTTTTTTTTATTTTTCTCCCAGCTGATAGAGTATTTGAGGGAAAATCAGATATGGAATGTCCTGGATGCTCTTGCTTTCGGTTTGTTTAGAAATATAAGTGACGTCATACTTTTTCTCCGTATTGGGGACTTGTTCATCATGATCAGATTTTATTTTCATGCTAGGGTGTGATCAGAATCGAAATATTTATTGAATTGTTTCGTAAGAAAGAGCTAAGCAGAAATGTGAAAGTGCTTTATATTCTCATCTAAAATTGTTGTTATCGGTGCAAAGAAAGATATGCTGCCATTACGACACAACGCCATCATGAGTTAATTGAAGATATATGCCGCTTCATTAAGAAGGCAGATCAATTCAACAGTTAAGCTGATTGTTTTTTATGTCTTTGTCTTTTAACACTGTTCTCAGGAAGGTTGTGTGATAAAGCTCATGCCCTGATATCAAGAATACTTCTAATTGCCTGTTTTACTCGTTTCATAATTATTCCGATCTCGTGTTGTTAAAATCTTGGCCTTGCATGCCTGGCTCGATACATTGAATCCCCCTGTAATGCAGTAAACGAGCTTTATGTATAACTTCAGTTTTCCATCCCTTATCCTTATCATCTAACTTCATCTTCATTCCTTCCCAGGTGTACCCATCATGCACCTCATCACATTTCCGTTCCCCCCGACCTGGCACACGATGCTCGATGTGGAAGCCACCATGGACTACCAGGTCATCGATGACATAAGCCGAATACTTCGTGTCTTCCTCACTAACCTCATTGTGCTGGGAGCCATACAAAATCCTCTGGGATAGGTTCAACTCGACAGTTCTTTGAACTGCTTCAGTTCACTCATGACTTGCCGTTATATTCTGGTGTTTTGCACCAGCAGGCTTTTTACTTAAAGTCAAACCGTGATAGAAAAGAATAGGATGATATATCAAAATATTTTATAGATTGCAGGCAGCAAAAGATAAAAAAGGAAGTCATTGATATGATTTTGATTTTCAAACACATTTTCTTCTTAAAGATATCTTATTTCGACGCGAATGGTTTTCTGTTTCGTCATAGATCCAATCCAGAACAGATTACTTTAATACTTTTAGCTCGAAATATTACCCTGTCAGTAATATATCTAATTCATCTAACGTTATATTTTCACAATATTTTTATATCATGAATAATACTCAATACAAATGAATAATATGGAAATGAATTTCATCGTCTTTAATACAAAACGTATATCATTTCGCAATAAATTGTAAAAGTTATAGGAAAATGACTTTGTTTACTGTAAAAAGGTTACTTTTTTTTTTTTGCTGTAGTTACTCATAGGCCTAAATCTAATTTTTCTTTTATACCCAAATTATAAGTTGTAAGTAATTCCATATTTGTGTCTTTTTTTTAATGAAACGATTAAACGCGTTACAAGAAAAACCAATGTAAATTAAAATAAAAGATGAATATAAATTCACTAGTTTCGCTATTAATAGCCATTGTAATTTAAAGAAGAAAATAAACCGGTGATTTTATTTTTAGTGAAATGATTACAAAGTATACTCTAAATCGTTGCTTTGTGTCACTATTTTCTAAATGTTCTTAAGCTCAAAAGATTTCTTTTCAAATCCTTCCTGAGTTGCAAAAATCCGATTATTTTCAGAAATATTCTACTTGTTGCTTGTTTCGATAGTTTATACATACTTTTGAATTAGATTATTTTTTTTTTCATTTTACTTATTAACGTTTTGCTTTTACGCAACTGTGTCTTGCAAATACTCTATATTGTACCTTCATCATTGATTTGCGCTCGGTTCTCTGTCTACTTGTCCTCCCCACAGTTACCCATGGTTAGAAATGAACTGTTATCACAATATCTTGCTCAATAATGAGCAATCGCCAATTGGAGTAAACTTCAATAATGCTGTATCATCATACGAATATTAATTTCCTTCTGGCATGTATCCATAAGAGCTGACTGTTAAATCTGAATAATTGAATAGTTCAATAAACTAATTCTATTTTAAAAAAAACTTGTCTCTATTTTCATCGTTGAATGTTTTTTTTCTCTTGGTGATCCATTTACAAATTCCGATACCGTAGTTCATGTTGCTTTGGTTTAAGGTATGGTGATGGTTTTATTGAGTTTCATGTGCCTGAGGACTTTTAATGCAATGAGGATATTTATCTTATGAAGACTGAAGTTTGCCTCAAAGTGACAATCAGGTAAGTCTTTAAAAGAGTGTAAAGTCAGTATTCAAGACCAGTTGGATCTCAAGGAAGGTTGGGAAGCAAATAGGGCCTTATTTGGAAACACGCTTCTCTGAAACAAAAAACTATAGGATTCAAATCTTTACATAAGCATGAACATTTTTAATTTCAAATGAAATCTTGATTCTAGATAAAGTTATAGTTTTCAAACAAACTTCAGGACGGCTTTTTGCCGAAAAAAACAACAAAAAAACCTCACCATCAATTTAGGAAGTTAAGGTCTATATAAAATATGTATTTAAAAAAAAATTAAAAGGCAGGGTGAAAAGGAGGGTCAAACAAAAGACTGGAGTCTACTAAAAATTTGGTCTTTGACGTTGTAAAATGTTTAAACAAGAAAGATATAATGGTGTGCAAATTTTGAAACTTCATGATCTTGTTGTTATTGCGATTATTACAATCGGAGATTCTCTCCGATACTTAGTACTGATTTAGATGAACTTTTTCGATCAAAATAGATCACTCCGAAAAGATCAAGTCTTAAAGATAGATATAGGTTCTAATGTGGTAGGAAGAGCATGATATCCAACCTAAAGTGGGGAACAGGAAGGCGGTCAAGTTCGGTCTCAAAGGCAGTACGCGCCTTAAGCAATGAGAAGGATACTATAAAGTTCATACAACCTCACCGTGATACATTAAGCACAGACATGTGGAATCTGTCCCATAGAAAATGTAGAAGTCGCACAAAAAATAATTAGATCTTATTTTCTAAATCAGAAACCCGAATCCCAAGCACAAATTGAACGAAATGTGATTTCGTCAAATACATTGTATTGTAAAAATCAATGTTTAAATTAAGGCACGGCTTTCATTCAAGCTTGCAAAACGTGTGTTGGTTTTGAGTGTCCTATGTGAATAAACTGAAACTGTTAAAAACGTTTTTTAATACATTCAAAAAGTAAGGTGGTTACCATTTTAACTTTTTAAAAATTAGATCGGTGTTGTAAGCTACATCACATAATAAGCAAAAATTTGCTCAATTGGCCTCTCTGTTTCTGACCTAAGTCGCCATTAAAATGTTTCTGAATCAAAATCCTTTGTCCTTTCCTTATGCATAAAAGACTGAGGAAAAGCCACCATGTCATTTCCCATTATTAATAACAATAATTAATATCCAAAGTTTACATTCTCTCAAGGACGAGGCGGTATTTAAAATACATTTTAAAAATATGAGGGACCAAAGATACCTGTTCACCTAGGAAACATTTTGCTACGCACTGTGATTAAATCTTAATATTTGATGTAACACTGGCGGCGTATCACAAGTCATGAAACCTGCCCTCTTTTGTTCACATCTTTGTTTAGTGCCAACAGTGACATCATAACTTAACCTCTGATTTATATCAACCACTTAGTTCGAATCAATGCTAAGTTAATAATAGAGAACATTGTAATCACTCTAAAGCCCCTCTTCCCCCCTTTTTTTACACCATCGGGTATACAGGCTGTCTGCCTGTATATCTGTCGGTCTATTTCTTTCTCTGCCTCTCTCCTTCTCTCTCTCTCTCTCTCTCTCTCTCTCTCTCTCTCTCTCTCTCTCTCTCTCTCTCTCTCTCTCTCTCTCTCTCTCTCACACACTATCTCTCTCTCTCTTTCTCTCTCTCTCTATATATATATATATATATATATATATATATATATATATATATATATATCCATCTATCTTTCTAGCTCTGACTTTTTCTCTTTTGTTATGCCTTTTACGTTTTTCCTATTCCATATCATTATTTTTTCTGCTTTCTCTATTTCTTACTGTCCTTGTGCTTCTCTTTTTATTCCTAGATAACCTTTCGCAGCAATAAACTAGTTGTCTTTGGATAGACAATGTAAAGTCATGTCATGGGTAATTAAACTACTTCTTACTGTAATCGATTGAAGCATACTTCTTTAATGATCTAAAAAGTTGTAAGCAGGTAGCCATCAACAGCCAGTAATAAAACAAAACACCATTGACGCAATATAACAATGAGACTTTACCGAGCCAATGAATAATTCCAAACGCCTATTAGGATAGGCTACAAGGACGTCACCTCTTTTTTTTACATAATATCCTGAGAATTTTCAGGACTAAGAATGAACTAGATTTTCTTTTCCTTTTCGCTTCGCAGCAGAAAAAGTGTGAAATCACCACTGTTTCTAAACAAGATGAGGACAATGGGCGTTAAGCTGTGTGATTTTTTATGACTGAAAATTACGAATTAGGGTTATGAGTTTTACATATAGCACATAACACTTCCTGAGAGCAAATGCTCTTTATATTGATTGTTTTATCTTTTTTTGTATTATATATTTGAGACAGCTTTACTATTTATAAATCATAACCTAAAGATAGTATCGAATCACTATCCTGTAATGTTTAGGGGCAAAAATATCATGATTTTTTTCCCTATCAATTTAATAACTAAAACTTATGATGTCTTTGGCTTAGGACTTTCGGCACTGGTTTGAATTTCTTTTACAGAGGTTGGACTTCGGACTCCGGATTAAATCGAGGTTAACTCATAGCACGGATTTGAGGAAGTTAAGTCAGGATCCAGAGGAATCTCTGATTCTACACTGACCGCTAGAGACAAGGTGACCTCAATGTAATCAGAGAAAGACTTTTTTTTTTTAATTTTGTAATTACATGTATATTTACGATCCCACATTTCTCTGCTTCCAATCTCTGTTTAATGCTCGCGATAGATGTGCTAGTTTATTGCAGCAGCTTCAAAGTCTATTCACAAATTAAGTTTCGGAAGAAATAATGTGGCAATAATCCCTCTTGATATTAAATTTTGGGAGGTTTGATTTTCAGACATAATGATCGTGTCATATCGTACTAGGTCACACTACGCATATTTATTAACATTATAGCCTAACAAAACCTTGGGTTTGTTTTTTACCTCGCATGTAAAACTCTAAGGGCTGAGAAACTTTCATAGAAGTGTTAAAATCAAAACGCTCTAAAATAATAATCATAAAACTTAAAACTAAATTTCAAAATAATCATGCTAAATGTAAATATGCGAAAAAAAGAAAATTTCTGTCACTTAAGTAGCGTAGTTTTAGTCCATTGTTCATATTCTTTCGAAAAACAGTTATGTAATTTCAAATCCACGAATTACTAGCAAACCTACTCAATGGGAATAATTTTTGTTTTGTTTATGTTTGATGGGTTTTTGCTGTTTTGATGTTTTTCGTTTCTGGTTCCTGTAAAGACTATAGAATTATTGCGTTGTGAGGGAGACACCCGTGGGGGCGCTTTGATTGTTAACTAAAAAGCAATGTCCTTGATTGCGACCACATCGTTATCTTATTTCTTTTTAAGCTAAACTTTCCCTCCTCTCTCTCTCTCTCTCTCTCTCTCTCTCTCTCTCTCTCTCTCTCTCTCTCTCTCTCTCTCTCTCTCTCTCTCTCTCATTCTCAATTTATCTCTCAAACACACTTTTTCTAGTTTTCTCCTTCTTCCTTCATTGTGTCATTACTCCTCTTGCTTTCTTTGCCCCTCTATATCTATTTCCATCTTGCTTTCTCTCTCTTTCTTGCTTTCTCTCTCTCTCTCTCTCTCTCTCTCTCTCTCTCTCTCTCTCTCTCTCTCTCTCTCTCTCTCTCTCTCTCTCTCTCCCTCTCACTCTCTCTCTCTGTCTCTCTATCTATCTATCTATCTATCTATCTATCTCTATCTTCCTCTCTCTCTCTCTCTGTCTTTTTCTCTCTTTCTATATCAATCTGTCTCGTTCTGTCTCTCTGTCTCTATCTCTCCCTCCCTCTCTCTCTCTCTCTCTCCCTCTCCCTCTTTTACACTCTCACCCTAATAATATTTCTCAATAAAGAAAGAGAGGGTGATAGAGTATTCCATTATGGCCGACTTGTGCGACTGCCCGACTAGCCTACATTGTGTGAAACAGATCACGCAATATATCACCAGTAATCAAACGGCCTATCAATAATGCATGGTGATAATTAAATATCTGCCATTAGCAGTAATTCATCCGGCTGTATTGAGTGAGACAACATCATAATCGGGATCAGTGGGACAAAGCAAGACGAAAAAGTCTGAAGAAACACAACTCTGCCGAAGACTACCTTGTCTTCAGATTTATCTTAAGAATTGAAAAAAAAATGGTCATTTCGCGTATTTCTCTGTTGTTGGTGTTATGGGTAGTTTGTCGCAGCCAAGTCAAAAGTTTAGTAAGTAAGTTAGTCAGTAGCACATAGTTATTTGTTTGTTGATTTTGATCGGTAAGATTGAAAATTATCTTGTTTTTAGATGTTTGATTAGAAACTGTTTAAAAAAGCCTTCTTTATTTTTTTTTAATTGTAAGCAAAATTCGCTTGAGTATTTTGTAAAGCCTGTGTACATATAATTTATAAAAAAAATTATGTACCATGACTTTCGTGATCTGTTTACTTTAATCCCATCACTTTCTGTAAAATAGAAAAAAAACGCACGCTTTGATTTTATGGGTTAAAGCCTCTATCGCAAAAATCGTAAATTTTTCTCTTCCAAACAATTCCTGTTCATATTTGTCACCTTCAAATTGATTTATTTGTTTAATTGTAGTACTTCCTGCTCGAATATGAAAAAAATTATAAGCTTTCTTTTGTGTGTTTATTTGGACTAAAATGAATTTTAACACTTCATAGTGTTAATGAATTTTAAGATTTTGCTACAAGTTCATAATATAAGCTCCATATAATTGAAACCACAAACTAATTAGAAAAAGTTACCTTTACCTCTAAGCAATCATAGAATATCCTTGAAACGGTGGAATCATCGTAGGTTTTTCCCATTAGTTAGACCGGTAGAGCGAAACCCGGTAACAGGTACATAAAAAGTATGTAAAAATGGTTTTACTAAATTATTTCTTTTTGTCTTCAATGCATTTGTTAACATCGTTTTTAATTGGGATTTTTTTTGTTTGGTTTTTGTTAATGTTGTTAATGTTTTCTTTTCTTATGGAACGTACTTTTTAATAACAAATTGGCACTTATGTTTTATTTTTATATACTCAAGTGACAATGTATTTCAATATTTCCCTTTTCATAAAATGATCAAAGCATTCGGGTAATTGCTTAAATTTTGTGTCTTTAACTTTTTGCCATATTAGAATTGCATAGATATAACGAAGAGTATAGTATCTATGTTTAGATTTAGAGGGTGCAATTTCCTTTCTACTTTTTCCTCCCTGGCCCAAATTACTTCAATCTACTTTCATGAAAAAGCACTGAAAATTTTCGACTACCCTAATAGTTGTTCTGTCACACTTGAAACTTAACTGTTTTGATTCTTTTGAAATACCGGTAAGAATGATGTAATATCATCTTGCTACTTTTTTTAACTCTTGTACCTCTCCATTCCAAATGCCAAATTCTAATTTTTTGTTGTTTTATATTTTTCCATTTTGGTGGTAATAGACTTCTCAATTTGAAGTCAACGCTGAAAGTTCCGCACACCAAAATCCAGCATGCGCTCCAGCTATTAGAAACCATATCATCTCCCATCTAGCCCTACTCCAATCTGACCAAGATGAATTCATGTCAGATGAATTACCTCCCTTCCTGGTTCCAAGACCACCTGGTTCCAGTCAGCTATCTAAAGTTAGAAAGGTACAGAAAAATTCAACAAACTGTGTAACACTTTATCCTTGGCAAACATGAGTATTTGTAATCATCGATGCCATCGTGTGACTTTATTATGCTTAAAACGATGGAAAGTTCCATGACGGTTAACAAACCGTTCTCTGTTTAATTTTTAAAAAAAAGATGTAGTTATCCTTGATGTCTATAATCATGGAGACTTAAAAAAGGATCCTTATTTTTAGCGGGGTAGTGGTGAGGCGGGTTAATGAAAAAGTTCCAAATCCTTGTGGCTGTATCTGATGCATGTGCATAATATATATACTTATTTAACCAGTTTTCTTTGCAGAAAAAGAAGAAAATATTAACGCTCAAAGAATGGAAGTTTGAACAACAAATTCAAAAAGCGGAACATAGTTCACTTGCATCTTGCCATGTCTTGTGATGGACATATTTATCATGAAGAATTTGAAAACAAGGGAGAGATTTTCTAATATTGGAATGTAGCAGAATCGTCTGTTATCCATGACAGTGTAAAGCTAGCAGATCACATGTATATTGTACTATTTACATCAACAACAATTCTTTTCCAGCACATCAAAAGCAATTTGAAAGCGTTGAACTGGACAGTGGAGGCAGACATCTCCAAGCAGTTCACTGTGCTCGGTTTCATCAGATTCGCTAACATCATCGCCACCCAAAACACGGCAGCCAAGAAGCACGTCGTCCTGGCGTGCCACTACGACTCGAAACTGTTCCCTCTTGGGTTTGTTGGGGCCATGGGTTCGGCGGTTCCGTGCGCTATGCTTGTCAATTTGGCCAAAAAGTTTAACCCGATTTTCCAGCGGATGAATTCGGTAAGTAGTAATGATCTTCAACTCTCTCTCTCTCTCTCTCTCTCTCTCTCTCTCTCTCTCTCTCTCTCTCTCTCTCTCTCTCTCTCTCTCTCTCTCTCTCTCTCTCTCTCTCTCTCTCTCTCTCCGAGTCTGGATCTCTGTTCTAGTTACTACAACTCTGTCTCTTCTCTCCCTCCCTCTCTCTCTCTGCCTCTTTGCTTCTCTCTCTCCCTCTCTCTCTCTCTCTCTCTCTCTCTCTCTCTCTCTCTCTCTCTCTCTCTCTCTCTCTCTCTCTCTCTCTCTCTCTCTCTCTCTCTCTCTCTCTCTCTCTCTCTCTCTCTCTCTCTCTCTCTCTCTCTTCGCTCCCTCCCTTTCTATATATTTATCTATCAATCTATCTATCTCTCCATCTCTATCTATCTATCGATCTATTTGTTGTTGACTCGACTGCACACCTCTGCACGTTTTATCTTTATGAAACCTTACAGAAATTTTGTTAAGAATTGGAATTATTGCCAAGTGGAACAATTTGATTGTGGTTACAAATACAAACAGTGCATATCAAACTATTGATAATTTTTTTCTCTCTAGAAATAGCCTACTGGTAATCCCATCCTTTTTTTTTTATAATCCACGATACTTTGGAGACATTTTTTCAATTCCTACTAATCTTTTCACATTGATTTCTCAATTTGTCGAGCCTTCCCATTTTTATGCCCAGAATATTATCAAACATTTTTAGCTAGCCTTAAATGCTGATATTTTTTTTCTTTAATGATAATTATTATTATTATTATTATTATTATTATTATTATTATTATTATTATTATTATTATTATTATTATTATTATTATTATTATTATTATTATTACTATAGGACACGACGATCCAGTTGGTATTTTTCGATGGGGAGGAAGCTCTACTGTTTCGGTCGGCTTTCGATTCTCTTTACGGCTCGAGAAATCTGGCTAATGTCTGGGGAAAAAAGAAGGATCCCCACGATTCGAGCCAGAATTACCTGCAGACCGTTGTGAGAACTGCTTGAGACTACATGACGTATCGCTTTCTTAGCTGCTTAAGAGACTTTAAAATCTGTACAGGCTTAATGCTGTTGCCACTAAAGCACTTTGTATTCTCGCCATAATCAAGTAAGATTGATGAAGCTAAAATATCTCTGTGTCTGCCTCTACTTAAAGAACTCCATAAAGAATCTTCTTCTGTTTGATAATTTGAAAAGATGGATTTCAAAGACCAGTCATGATAAGCAAAATAATATGAATTAATTTTAGGAAACGTTTCATAACAATCTGATTTGCTAATTCTTTCCACCTTTTAATTACAAAAGTATTCAATCTCATATTCTTTTTCAAAGAAAAGGCATTGAGCCAATATCCTGTTGTAGTGGGTCAACATTTACAATAGATTGTGATTTGTTGTTTGGGTTTGGGTTTTTTTTGTTTTTGTTTTTTTTTTTTTTTTTTTAAATATCTGTAATATGAGACTAAGAACCAGTATCTGGGCTCTGAGTTCACAGAGAGAGAGAGAGAGAGAGAGAGAGAGAGAGAGAGAGAGAGAGAGAGAGAGAGAGAGAGAGAGAGAGAGAGAGAGAGAGAGAGAGAGAGAGAGAGAGAGAGAGAGAGAGAGAGGTTTCCGTCAAAGGAGCCGTACCGTTACCCTGCGTGTTGATCATGTTATTATTTAGGAGCCGCGATCGATCACTTCAGAAAAAGCCTCTTCCTAGTTCTATCGCATCGCCGAGGTCAAATTCCTACAAGGTCGGCACAAAGGTCTTAATCCATGTAATCGCTTTTCACCGACAGACGGTAAAATGAGAGCTTCTTTAATTCGACGCCAATACTCATAAAAATGTCTCATAATCATAGTTGTATTGGTTTTATGGATCTCCAATTAACACTGTAATAGATTAATGGCTTTATGGATCGGAAGGGCAAATGTCATCAAAGACTAGATATTTTTTTATAATCCCATGGCTTCATTGATTATAAAAAAAAACAAAGAAAGAAAGAAAAGAAAAGAACACTTGGAGTTGGAAAAATTTCTCAAGAGTGTACATACTCTGCCGTACTGTACTGAAAGTTATGTTCAGTTCAAATGAAAAAATATTAATGATTTTCAATGAAAAGTTCATATTTTCCTCCCGGACTGAATATGGCGGACAAGAAAGATTGCAACTGTTATATATGCAGATGGAGTATAATACAGTTTGTATTTGCAAAATGTAGCTATTTGATAAATAGACATATGCCTATACATTTACGTTTATTTTGATTTCGCTATTTCCAGGTTAAAATAATTATGATCTGTGAAGTTCTTGTTTAGCCAACCCTGAGAATCATTAGCTAGCATTCGTTGTTATTTTAATGTCTTTAACAGAGTTGACATGTAGGATGGCCATGATAATAAATGTTTACAACGTTAGATCGTTTTTAATCAATTTCTTTAAATTAATAAACTCAAATAGTTGGGATTTTTTTTATTATTCGGAGGCGAAGTACTTTAAAATGAGTTAGGCAGAACTGCGATTGTGGTAAATCGACAAAAAAAAAAATTTCGAAGCTCCTAGCCCTGCACATTTGTACATGTTTTGTATCTGAAATATGAGCACAAAATTACATACGGTACATGTAATTTATTTTATAACTTTCATATACATGTATATGGGAAAGATGCGTGTCATACTGACACAAGTTATTAATCAAGCCTAAATTAGGAGGCCACATTCCAGTGGCAGCAGCAGCATGCAGTAGTAGCAGTACATGTACTACCTATTTTTTTTTTTAACTTTTTTTCTATTCAGGAGGCTTTCATATTGTTAGATTTGATCGGAATCAAGGATACACATTTTAAGAGGTTTTACAAAGAAACAGATGACTTGTACACATTGGCTATAGATTTCGGTAAGAATAAGATACGGAAAATGTGTACTTGTATTCTTCTTATTAAGTCTAGTTCCGATTTGTGCTGCTCGCTTTGACTTGAAATTGAAACTAACTCTATAATTTCTAAACACTAATTACAAGACTAAAGATTCCAAAAAAAAAAGTCAAGATGTACTTTTCCTTAAACTAGGATAAGCCAATGTAAGTTCTTACTTTTACTATACTAGTAGCCTTAGACGTTTTAAAGAATCTGAAAATAGGGGATTTACAAAAATAGCTAGCCTAACTATTCTTATGGAGAAGGGCGTCGGGTGGGGGTGAATTTTAATTTGACGAGATTAAGCGCTAGTGTTAGGGCCTACTGATGTAGAACTATGGCCTGCATTCTGCATAGCCACAAGTCATTTCTGACTTAGTTTTTTCCCCATTTGTTAACTTTTTTTTAGGCCATTTCATTTTGGATAACAGTATGATCCTTTAAATTTGAGAATTAAAAGACGATTTTAAAAAGAGGACTGTGTTAACTGTCTTACAAGGTAAGTTTAAAAACCACATATATTATAACGTACTTGACTTAAGAGAAATAGCGAAGGATACTTTACATTGCTCAGACCCTGTGAGGCCTCAGAATTCATTGTCACCCGGGATATATCGTGAGCTCGAAATTCTTAAATTATGGTTTGCCTGTACTCGATAGAATTTAGAAATTAGAGCAATAGCCTAAACTATCCATTCCAAAGAAATTGCAATGTTTATAACTATAGTACATGCGTATAGTTTTCATGCAACTTGTGCGATTATAATTTACTTTGTTCTGTACTCTTATAATTTAGATTACCATTAATCCATGTATTTTGAAATTTTAATTTTTATTATTTGTTTTCATTATTATTGACCTTAGGGCAATGTTTGCGAGCATAATTTTTCTACTTTAGGCTTAAGTCTAGTTTAACATAACATTTTCTTCCCTCCGTGTCGATACTATCTGAGTTCTTTCTAAATTACGTTAAAATTAAGTGATCTTATTTTTCCTGTTTCAGAGACGTGTCTCCGTGAAATGGGTATGACAGAGAGGCCAGAGAGTGATCCGCCCCTGTTTGAGGATCAGCGACGCCAGGCGGCTATCGAGGATGACCATGATCCGTTTCTAAAAAAAGGTTGAACTCTCTCTTCATTGGTCATAGATATTATATGTACATATTATGCACCCAAATATTGTTGGCTTTTACAACTTCGATAATCAGATCTATACCTGTAGTTTAATGCTATCTATAGGTGGAAAAACGAAGAAAAAAAACTCATGGAATCTGATGATATTTGACGATAGATTTACAAAGATATCGTACAGTGAGGGAGGCAAGCTAACTCGAAAGAAGGTCTGATTTGTATGTTGATTTTAAGAGTTTTACTTTTCTTTAAAAAAAAAATTAGGTTAATCGCAGCCATTCTGAGGTAGCTGCTGCAATATAAAGTTTATCATAGCTAATATATCCATTATCTTGGTTGTTTGCGTACGATTTTATGGGTTTGCAAACCATTCGGGTAGCGAGGTAAGTGATAATTTGTACGGCCAATAGCATAATCTCGCAAATGTTACATGTGGATGTCTTTTTCAATCGTACCTATATAACGACAAACATCAATGTTGTGAAAGAAGAAAAGGGCTTATCAATTTTGACAGTTAGCTTTGTTATTGGCTAACATCTGAGCCTCCCCCCCCCTCTCCCCAATGTATAATGTATATATACAATGATTACTCTGTCTCAATCCCATGGAAATGTCTTTTTCAATGGTACCTTTAACAAAGTTTAAGTATAACGGCAAACGTCAATGTGAAAGCACAGGAGGGCTAATCAATTTTGACAGTTGGCTTAGTTATTGTTAGTTATTGGCACTTACTACGCTTCCCCCCCCCCAAAAAAAAAAAAGTGTACAATGTTCATTTTATATTAAATGAGTAGTGATTACTCTCAATCCCATGTGGATGTCTTTTTCAATGGTACCCATAAGTAGTAGTATAACGGCAAACGTCAAGTGAAAGCAGATTAAGGTTAGTCAATTTTGACAGTACAGTTGACTTAGTTATTGCCTCACTTCTCTCCAATGTACAATGTGTAAAGTGATTACTCTCATTGTCTCAATCCCAGTATAATCTACAGATAGTTGCATTATAATTACACGTTCATGTAAAAAAAAATTGACAGATCTGCGATACAGGAGGGAAAAAAGGTGCAGAACACAATGATTTGAGTGTGCAGCTCTTATGCGTGACAGTGAACAGTCTTGTGTAGAGGAATGTGTATTTTACTCCTAGTCCTAGATATAGTGGCAATAACCTAGTGATTATCGACTCGGGACTTAGAATTAGCAGGAATTGGGTTCGAACCCCGAAGCTGAATCTGGCATTGTCTTTGAGAATTGCATGTACTTTAACGATATCTTCTTCACTCTATTCAGATGCACTATCTCTGTGGATAAATACTAGTTTTACTACATGTATAGCCTGTTCAGAGTGTGGTCAGAGAGTAGAAGACTGTCAGGTATCCTAATTATAATACCAGATCCGAGTTGGGCCCTATTTTTTTCAGGTGCCCTTAGGAACTATAGTGCTTTTCATTTCGAAAAGGCAGGTTTGATCCTCACTCTCTATGCCTTATAAAGGATGCATTAAATTTCCTTTCCCGATGATCGATCTGTCCATCATTTATACACTTAGGAATGCTATTGACAAGCATTACATGTAATTTGGAACCACACAAGCTGCCACTGCCAGTATCTGTAATTTATAATAGCCTAGGGCTACATAAATGTCATCAGCTACACAAAAAACATATAGTTATTTAGCAGAATATAATTCATTTTCTTACACGCTATTATGTTTCCAGGTGTCAAAAACATCATGCACCTAATCACATCTCCGTTTCCTTCAACGTGGCATACTATGAAAGACAATATCGATTCTATGGATATCACAGTGATTCAAGACTTCAACAAGATTTTCAGTCTTTTTGTCACCTATGTCTTTTTAAATGCAATGTGATTCTAAAATCTATATGTTCCTTCCATTTGTTCTCACTTTTTTATACTTATGATTTTTCTAGTAAGTTAAAAGCAATTCCGATTTGAGCCAGAGTTTCAAAGTAATCTGTGAAAAGTGATCATTGAGAAATCAATGATTGTATATTTCATTCCCCGGTGCATTATATGTGCTATGGCATGTCAGTAGGCCTTCACGGTGCATCTTCCTCTTACTCAGTATTCTGACTACATATACTGTGTACAACTACTACACTAAGTCAGACCCAAACGCATTAGAATTGAAAAAACATATAAGAGACCTGTAACACTACCTTCAGTCACATCCGAGATACAAACACCAATTAGAAATGCATGTACATACATACACTGTACATACATAGAATTCTGTAAGGCAAGTAAAGAAGTCACTGGGCTGCCAGCCAGAACTACAGTGGAGCACTGATACAACATTCTAGGAATCACAAAACAATGTTGGTCCGAACATAATTACAAATCATCAGGTAACTAAGTAAAATATTTAAATAAAACTTTAAAATCATTTTTATTCAACCATGATACTGCTTTCAGGGAGATAGATTGAAAAGGTCTCCACATAAGATTTAGAGTTAGATTTAGGAAGATTTTTTTACTTAGACTCAGAGAGAGGCATAGGGAATGTTAAATAACTTACAGTACATGTACTGTACAACAAAACATATTTGCTGCAAGTGTGAATGTAAAATGCTTAGAAAAACCTACATGCTGTACCCTCAGTCTATATAATTTTAATTAGAGCGATAGGTCTACTTACTTATGAACTTACCAACAGATAAAGCTCAAGCGACATGGTGCAATAATAAAAGTATTATTTGTATAAATATGTCTGAATAAAGTTATAAACATAAATATCTCGATTAGCACTTTTCATTGTGCTTAATTGCTAGTAGACTTCAAGCTGGATATTCTAAGCAACACTTGTTTGTTTGAATTTCAGCACCTATGTAATTGGAAACTTAAGAGTTTTAATTTATACTTGATAACCAACATGAGAACAAAAGATATTCAACAAAAATTAAAACAAAGTTGCTTCAAAGCATCCTTTTTAAAAGTTAAGAAATATTTTTATGACCAAAAGCATCAAGTTAATAATACAATGTAATATAACACGCATTAAAAACTATAGATGTACATTGTTTATTATAAATTATGTTCTAAAATTCTATGTTAGACAAGAATGCAGAGCAAACCTCATCAATCTATCTTGTACGAAAATAGTTCTAAAGGAGAATTTATAGTCAAATCTAAGATAAAAGCATCACACAGATTTTATGGTATGAATTCAAAGTTAGGGGGCATCTTCATAATAATACTAGCCAACTTTTCATGTATTTTATTTCTGTTTACATATATATACATTTTTTTTCATTTACCTCTTTTCATTATATTGTTTTATAATTTACATTATGTTAAAAATTTTCAACAGAATAGCTTACATGTGTAAAAGTTTGAGAGCACACAAGCAATTCAAAAGTATACAAACATGTAAAACATTAATGCATTGATAAAAAATTAAAAAAATGAATATAGCAAAAAAGATAGGCCTAATGCTCAAATCAATGTACATAGTAATAGAAATCAGCAAAATTATACAAGGCACTTATGATATAGATGGAACATATATCAGATCATAATAATATCCATTTAAAGAGTTGATAAAACCACTTAAAAACATTGTCAATATGAAATCAAAAGGAATTTGAAGCATTAACTGTTGTACATTTCTCAAACCACATGACAAGATTCCAGGTACAATCCTGTATTTCACAGTTTAAAAAGAAATGGGGAGTGTGATTTTACCCATACCTCATTACATGGTAATGTAAATAATAAATGTTTAGAAATATTGTGGTCATATATAATGTCAAAAAACATTTTAAGTAAATATAATATGTGTTACAATGTGAAGAAGAAAGAACGCTTCATCTCTAATCAGTTGACATGCACTTTAGTGAACATAAGATTTGATGCAAAATATTCAAAATGTAAGTTTTAATTGTTTTGGGACAAATGTCCTTTGATTTATGTTTGATGGTAACTCTGGAGCAGAATAAATCAACCTTTGATTTATGTTTGATGGTAACTCTGGAGCAGAATAAATCAACCTTTGATTTATGTTTGATGGTAACTCTGGAGCAGAATAAATCAACCTTTGATTTATGTTTGATGGTAACTCTGGAGCAGAATAAATCAAATTCTTACACTACATGTACCTACATGCATAAGTTGTTACAACTTTTTTCTATATAACATGATTTTGAAATTTTGGCCACAGCAACGCAATTGCACCAGCTGCTGCCTTGATAGAGAATAACAAATTTTCCCGAGTTAGATTAATTGATTCAAATTGTATACAGGCCCATACTACCATAACCCAAATACTGTAGTCTGCCATTAGCAAAGCAGATGTGATCAATATTAACATGTATATACATTGGCTCAACTTTCAAACATGATCCCTTCAGCATATTAAAGAGGTTCACGTCAGGCTCAATAGAAAGAGGTGTGCAATTTTTTGTTCATTTGTGTGTATGCAAAATGTGTATTAAAATGTGTAAGAAAACATGTTTTATAAAGTGCCTACATATTAATGTCAATTCATAGTTCTTTCAAGTTTAAACTCTAAAAATCTGAGATGTAAACCTTTCAAAGAAGTCTGTACAGTACACACTGAATATCAGAAAAACTTTTCCTCTACATTCTATTTGTGGCAGGCAGAAAATCTATGAAATAATTTTTATCTATAGCATTTATAATGTATATATCAATCTACAAATTTGCATACAATAATCAAAGGATTAGATTTACCTAACCTTCTTGGCTTATATTCAAAATTTTTATTGCAAAAAAAAGCATTGCCAAAATCAAGGAATTCTTTCTTCCTTTCTTTAGAATTTTTATGTTTACTTATTATTTAGAGCTTGTGTGAAGTTGACACCCACTTGATTGGCTGGCAATGATTATTTTCACTTCATGCATATGACAGAGGTTTACATTTTACCTAATTCAAGGATGTACACTTCAAAGTGATCTGATTCCCCATGAACATGGAAATAATTTAAACTATGTACACAAATTTTTTAAAGTATCGTAGATGATAAGATCAAATATGCATGACCTAAAGCATTATTTCAAATTTTCTAAAGCATGGTAGATCGACTATACATGACCGAAAGTATTATTTCAACGTGAACTTGTTCTCTCTGCATAGTAGTATGGGGTACATGAATTCAATTGTTTTGAATGTGTATAATACTCTACTGAAGACTGATGCACAGGAGTACAGCTTAACAGTCTCTACGGCCAACTATATACAGCCACTTGTCTTGGGTACTTTTGAGTCCTGCAAATTCACTCTCCCTGTCCAATGAGATTGCAGCAAGCTTTGTTCTTGTTACCAACTAGCCAATATACATGAACTTGGCTATAACACATACATGTAGCAAATAGACATAATTAAACAAAATGAAAATAGGGATGCTATCTGAGTGTGATATGACTCCCAAATCGTGGAAATCAACGGAAATGACTGGCATATGCTTTGATCAAAGCACTGACAACATATTCACTTCAGGAGACAGGGTAACAAAATCATTCAACTGTAAAAAATGAAATGTAAACGTGTCCAGAAGCAACACTTCACTATGGTTTAGAGATTCAATTAGCTGTGATTCGTCTAATGATCATATTATTATTAAAGATTTCTTTTTTAATTTTATATTTAGATTTATACATTAATGAAGGAAGCCTTTGTCCTTGCCATGTGAAACCTCCCAAAAGTCTAACAAAAATGATGTAACATTAGAAAACAAAAATACCTCTAGTTGAAAAGCATTTTTAAGGCCAGAAACACCTCCAAATTGAGAACCTGAAAAATTGAGGACAGCCATGGTGCTAAGTATGCTCTTTACCTAATGTGAGAATTCCAGATGATCCTCCAACAAGATTTGCTATAAATTAATACAAATGAATGTGAGTGAAGTATTTTATCTCCTAAAAATGTTCATGACAAGATGTTGTGCTTCTTTTTCAGATGTCCCTGCAAACTACATTTGTGACCAAAGGCCATACTACAAAATTCACATTTAAAAGGCTTTTCATTTGTGTGCTGTCTCATGTGGACACGCAGGTTATAGGCTTGAGAGAAACTCTTATTACACTCCTTACAAACATGTACCTTCTCTTTAGTATGACTTAACATATGTCGCTTAATGCCCTCAAGTCTGTTGAATTTTCTGCAACAGTCATCACAACTGAATTCCCTTTTTAGGTGCTCTCTGAGCTTGTGTTTATAGAGTAAACGAGAGTTTGAAAATCTTTCATTGCACTGGGAACAGCTGTATATATAGGGAATGCGCATTTTTTTGTGGAAAATGAGGTGACTTGATAAGGATCGAGCATTTTTAAAAGTTTTGCTACAGTGAGGACACACAGTTGAGACATGTGCTTTGGAATGAGCGAGAAGCTCTCTCTCAGTTAGAAAACAGAGATCACAATCAGGGCACTGCTTTATTATTTTTTTCCTATTACTGTCACAGTCAATGCCATGCTCCTGTCGCAAGTGTTCATGCAACTGTGCTAGGCTATGAAGCTTGTCTGTTTTACAAATCTTACATTTATATGTATTACCTCTGTGGGAATGTTTACATTTGTGGTGCTTCAAATTGTTCTTTATACTTTTTCCACATTGTTCACAAAGAGCTCTTTCTGAATTTATAATATTATGTGCTTTCTTTTTATGATTTATGAGACTGTGCACACTCTTGCATTTTTTCCCACAAACATCACAAGAATAAACTTCTAGCTGGTGCATTTTGAAGTGTCGTTTAAGCAGTGTCCTGTTTTTGAACATTTCATCACAGAAGTCACAAGAGAATTTTACAGGATGCATTTCCCTGTTGTGCTGTCTCAAAAAAAAGGCTGTCTGGAAAATTTCATTACAGATGTTACATGTCTGTGGTTTTGGGTGTTTCTTCTGTTCATGTTGCTTAAGTTGAGCAGAATATTCATACACTTTATCACATTCATCACATGGGTGTATGCCTTTTTTCTCTGGAGGCTTTGGTGGCCTTGGGTATTTGATCCTGTACACTAACTCATCAGGGGCATTTTCATCGTACACATTAATATCATCATCATCATCATCTTCTTCTTCATCCTCTTCAGGTTTGTAGGTTTTATCTCTTCCAAGTTTGCCTTTTTTGTTCTTCTTGGTCTTGCATGATTTTTTACATCTCTGACTTGCTTTTTGTTTGTTTCTAACCTTGCGCCCACCTCTACCTTTATTTGAACTTTTCATTTTACCTTTTAGTGTACTTAATGTTGCATCATTTATTTTACATTTCTTAATCGATGAGTTTTGAAGCCTTGCTTGGGAATGTCTAAAAGGTCGTTTCCTCCGATTAGTTTTTCTTGTAGGAGTATTAACATAACTTGTCCGCTTCTCTTTACTTCTGTTTCTTTCTTTTCCTTCAATCTCCAAATCTAACTCTACAAAATCAAAATCCTCATTTTCTGAGTATTTACCTTCACTTGCAGAGTCTGTTTCCTCTGGGCTAACCTGCATCCTTGTATCTCTTGAACCTTGATACTCCTCCCCAGCTTTTGAATGAAACAGTTCTTTCCCTGAAGAAAATTCGTGCGATGGCAGTCCAAGTTCTTCCAAAGATGGTTTGCATTCCTCAACCTCCATGATCAAAGTTTCAGAAACAGATGCTGAAATTGTGCATCCTTTTTCAAGAACTGGTTCATATTCTTGTTGCATCAACTCATCCTTCATGTCTTGGGAGTTTAAAACTGGTTCGCATTCTAGTTTCATAATCGCATTCTCCTGCTCATGGTAATGGGAAATACATGTATGCTCAAATTCTTGTTGCATTGTCTGATTCTCTTTCTCACAATCATAGGAAGTTGGTGTGTGATCTTGCTGCATCACCTCTTTCTCCTTGTCTTCATGATGGGAAATTGGCTCACATCTTTGTAGCATCCCCTCATTTGTTTTGTCATGATGAGTTATGATGTCTTCCTCTGAACTTTCTTCTGGAAGTGTTATTCTACCCAAGGGGTCCTTCAGATCTGGGTGAGTAGCTATGCGGGGAATCTGGTTAACTTGTTGAATCAAAGAGAACCTGTCATCTGTGAACACCATTTGGAAACCTAACATATGGTTGAAATAGAATGTGCTGCTGTCGGGTCCATCATTGGAGAGAACAACAAAGCCTTGCCTTTTGCGCACACAAAATTCACAACCAGAATTTGAAATGACGGGATAACTATAGCTCCTATATTCAGGATATGTAACGGCCATATTGGAAGAAGGACTTAATAATGAGTTCTCTTTCACGCCTTCTTGATATGCACCTTGACCTATAACAGTTGCACTGATGTCCGGTGGGGCATTATTGCCCAGCTGGTTGTCAGTTAACACCAATTTAAAACCAAGGCTACTAATAAAGTAAAAAGTCTGAGACCCAGTACTGTCTAAAGTCAAGACAACAAAGCCTTTGCGATCGCATACAAGAAATTCAAAATCTTTTTGAACAACAGGTGCGTTTTCCATCTTACAAATTTACAGAGAAATTACTACTGAAACTGACTAACATTCAGAATCGAATTTATTAGTAGGGCATCTTGGCACTGGCTGATGAAGATATTACACCATGAGGGAAAGCTGTAGGTCATTAATATCTGTAGAAGAAAAAAAAAATTAAGAACTAGATAAAATGGAGTTTGTTTGTTTTTTCTTTATCTGCTATAATGCAGCACAACCTGAGCTGTTCAGTTGAGTCAGGTCATTTCAAAGTCTGGGATAAAAAAAGGAGACTCTGCATTTTACAAAATTCGAATTATCAAAGAAAAAAAAAGAAAAAAACAACACTTCAATCCTAGGCACTTCACCCCTCCCCATCCCCACCTGCAAGTCAACCATCAACGCCTCAGATAAGGTGATGACAGGAAGACTATACAATACCATAATAAAAATAAGGCCTATCAGTACCCTTCATCTGACCCACCGGACTAGCACTGCAGCCAATGGTTCAATTACAGTATATGCCCATCACACCGCTTCTATCCATGCACACTTGTCTAGCATTAGGATCACAGCCATCTTTAAGAATCCTATTCTGCTCTTTATTTATCCGTAGAAAAAATAAAAATTCATGTAAATCTTGATAAAATCACTGGATTCTCACAATCAAAAATTTTTTCCTCAAAATACATGTTACGTGCCCTCATTTCAACATTATAAAAATAACTTTTTTTTTCTATCATGAACGAAGATCCTTTCTACATTTCTTCAATTTTTTTCTTTTATTGTAATTCTCAACCAATTTGCACAATCTTTTTTTAAATTAATTGCTGCCAAGTTTAAACTAAAAATAAACTCATAAGATATATTCATGTAGGGTTGATAATCAATATTGCACTGTAAAAGGTATGAATAATTTTTTAAAGTATTCAACCATACTTTTAACTCTAAAAGTAATCAAGAAAATAATCATAAGTGATAGATACTCACCTGAAAAAAAGGTAAAACAATTTTTTTTTTCGTTTTTTTTTTGAATTTTGAATAGATCTTTTGAGACATCAAAGACAGCAGGGCTGATTTTTCACAAATTTTTAAGTAAGTCTGAAACAGAGAGGAAAAGGTCACATGATGCAGAGGTAACAGCTATTTCCAGTTCTTGACGATACAAAACCGTAATTCATAAATAGAAGTTAAACATTGCTCATGATTTTCTCCTAAGTCTCTATTTTAGTCTTAATCTATGAAATGATTAATTCAAGACAAACATGTCATTGGCAAAATAAAATGACGATGTAAATAGGTGCTATGCTAATGTTATTGTAATAGCTAATATAAGTTTGAAGCTTTATCAACCATAGTATCAGTCATTTCAAATATGTTCCTTTTTAATTGAATTTGGTTCATTTAGAAAGTGGAGCTTTAGCAATATTTGAGATTATATATAAATTTCTAAACTTCAAGATTGGTGTTTTATCATAATTTAAGTCGGTGTTAATATATGAATAGGAACTTATTTAAAGTGTAACGTCCAAAATCATTAGCTCAAAACCCTTGAAAAAAGAAAATGCCATATACTGTGAGTGGCTGCAAAAGAGTAATGCTGTACATTGCCTGATTGCATATGCCACATTCATCTGATTTCACTGTCCATATTAATTTTTTCATTAGCTCCTCAGTTAACATGACAACTTATCAAAAAACCTTATACATGTATGTCTTCTTAAATACCATAACTTGGTAAATTTTAGATATGATGCATATTGGATTATCATTACTAGCTGACACTGTGACTAAGGTCTTTAGTCTTAAATTTAAGAGTCTTTAAGTTTTCTCTCATAAAAATGAATTAGTCTTTATTCATTTTAAATATGTCTCTTTCTTGACGTGTATTGATGATCAAGCCAAAGAATGCAGTAGAAATAAAAATAAAACAATACTTTGGTTTTGCTCATACATGCATTTTGGTTTAGAAAAGGCAGCATATATTTTCGTTTACATAAAAAACATATTTTGTACGTCCTTAACCAAAGATCGAGTGAATCTCAAGTGAAAATCTAGGATCATTCACACAATGCCTCTGAAAAGTTACCGAGGCCAAATCTCCGAAAACGATTGATTCCGAAACTGACAAGCACAAGCAAACAGAACCATTTACTCCAAGATCAAATTTTTTTTATGGTAAACTTTTGCATATATACCATTGCCAAATACACGTAGCTCAGATCTATCACGATTTTACGCCCACATGGCGAGTCTTTATCTTGAATATTATAGACATTTCTATATAACCCAAAGAGGCAAAGTTGTAGTGTTGACCTGTGTTGAAGATATTATACAGTTTTTTAAACAAGCACTTCGGTATTGACAGAGTTATTGCCCTTGATTGATTACGCAATATTTATACAGAATTATTGTTATTTTGCTTTAAAAAAATTATATTTTGAATACCCTGGAAGAAGAAAAAACGCTGCAATAAGCTTTTAACTTATAATATAATGCAAGCTCAAGGTTGATGTTTATTTTTCATTCTAGTCAGAAATTGCCTTTAATGCGTAGATTTTATTTATATAAAAATTATAATATGAAAAAAAATTTTTTTTCTTTTTCATTCTAGTCAGAAATTGCCTTTAATGCGTAGATTTTATTTATATAAAAATTATAATATGAAAAAAAAAATTTTTTCAACGGCTCATAATCTAAACATTCTCTATTAATCAGATATTTTTTTCTTTAAAGCATTATGTGCTTGTAGCATTATATTTATGAAAAATATTAGACCTCTTGTTATTTGCAAGTACTTCGTAGGCTCGAAAATTAAGCATTTAGTACCACATGTACAGTTTCTTAAGTCAAAAATTGCCTATCCGTCAGGTTTATTTTTAGGACTGTGTAAAAATTAGTTTTGTTCTATACATTGTGAATTATAAAAACCACAGAGACAAAAAACAAATAAACAAACAAACAGAATACAAAGATGGTATGCCAGTCTCTGCTAATAATTATAACAATACTCGAGTATTAGACTGAACTTTTTTCCTAAAAAAATGACCCAGTCCAAAATGAAGGAAGAAAAGAACTGATGAACAATGGACTTCAACTCTTTATTTTACATATCTCGTTAAACAAATTGTATAACACTGAACTTGTCAAAGATGTAAAAAAAATAAAGAAATAGGCATAGAAAGTAGGCCTATAAAAAAAAACTTATTTAACTTTTGTTGCAACATGAAAATCAAAATATCTTATACACTGTACTTTATTTTAAACAATCATCATAATTTGTTCAAGCAGCTTGAAATTTGCAGTTTGCACACATTAGTACATCCCAATCAGTGGACAGAATTCAAACAATAGGAGATGTATATCATGAAGTAAAAAAGTTAGAAAGCATGATCATATTAAACTCAAATCTAGCAACATACTCCTACCATTTAAAACCATTTTATCGAATTTGAACAAAATGCCAAAAGAGCAAACATCAAACAATAATATAGTCACTAATAGAGGTACGAAGAACACTTGAAATATGCTGAAAAGACAAGTATTCAGGAGAGATCACCAAACTAGTAAGTAAATTATTAAAGTCAATGTCATAAAAAAATAATGAAAGAATAACAACAATCAGTTAGAATATGTAACTGTAGATCATTTATATTCTACATAATGGTAGCAAATATCAAGCAACGAGGAAAGTTACAACAAAGACTGGCTACACAGATATACCCTGATTTTTATGAATTTCTAGACAAATCCATCTTTAGAAATGATATATTTTATTAAAACGATGAATAAGGAGGAAATATTCAGCCTGGCTAGGGAACTAATTGAGCTTTATAAAAGAATATTATAATTTTAACAATGGCTTGATCATTACACTTGTAATTGTGACAATAAATTAAACTGATAATAGTCACAATGCACTTATTAATTGAAATTGTGACAATAAATTAAACTGATAATAATCACAATGCACTTATTAAACTAGATATCAAGAAATTCTTGTGACTTTATGAAAATTGCAATTCTTTTAGATAGAAATAATAAAGACAAACCATCATAATCTGATGCACACAATGGGTACCACAAACCTAACAGGATTTATCTATGCATTTTAATCATAGGGACAACATGATTAGCTACCCAGTGTTCCTCTACCATGTTTCTATTTGAAGACCACATAACATACACAATATCTTCATCATCTTTTGTGTCAAAAGGCAGCATAGCTCTGCCAAAAAGTAACTGAAGTTTTCTTGGCCCTTTTTGGGGATAGAGAGAAACAATGGCACAATTTAAGACATTAGATGCAGCCAGTAACTGCCAGACACCAAGATACTGACCTAGCTGTCTTGCCTGAAATACCTCCTTCTCAAAAATTAACTCAACAATAACTGATATATCTGTTGTTTCTTCTCCACTATGACAATCTAACATTAGTGCAATCCAAGATAAAACTTTATTCTTTTGAAACCTGCATCCAAGACTGACATAATCTTCGTCTAGATAGTAATGCTTATTTTGACATAACTCTGCTGTTATGCGACATCGCATTTCAATATGAAACTTCTCGTGTCCAAACACAATCTGACTTAGAGCTCGTGTCATACAATTACCATCCCCTACTGTAAGGGCAGGTAAATAACCGAGAGGTCTATTTGGAGGGAGTAACTGCAAAGCAGTTGTGTCTACATCTCTTCTCAAAAGATTTTTTGTGGATATACCTAGAGCATACGAACTAAACATTGGATAGAACTTCATACACACAATTTCCACATCAGAAAAGGTCTTGCACAAACTTAGCTTTTCATTCACTTGCCTAAAGAAATGTTCTCGGTCATCAATAAACAATTCCCGTTTTGCATTTACTTTGCAAGGCAAATCCCCACCAGCAGGATCACTTTCATCCACGATAGAACTGGACAATGTTGAAACACCTGAAAACTCACCATATTCAGAAACAGTTGTGCCTGAAGGCTTACAGTTTTTAGATACTGGAATTAAATCACCATTTTTAGCGCTGGTTTTACACATTTCAGATTCAGCAAGAGGCTCAAAAACCTCAGTACAAGGTTCAAATACTTTTGGACTAACAGGAATACAAGTCTCAGAGCAAGTTTCAGATATATTGGTAGTACAAGGAAAAACAGGCTCAGATGCTTCAGTATCGCTACAAGACTGTAATATTTCACAAAGGTCATTGGGGTAAACTGATTCAACCCTGGGCTCAGACACTTTCTGATGAGCAGCTGCCTCACAAATTTCACTTGAAATATTAGAGTCTAGCCTAGTAGTAGTACAAACAGGTAGAACATTTTCAGTAACTTCAGTTTCATGGTCTTTAGAATCAGATTTAGCATTTGGCCACTTGATATTTGAAAAACTGCTGATCAAGGTTTTATTTACACACTGTTCTGGTAAATCCCTCAAACAAAATTGACAAAAGCAAGAGAATTGTCTCACAGCAAGAATTTGGCTTGAAAGAACTTTAAAAGAGTGAATCTTTTTAGTTCCAGGCAATGTTTTAAGAGAAGTGGAGGATAAACTCCTATCAACTGAAGACTCTTGCACGAGATGGAAGGACCTTACAATGTGAGAGCAATCTATATTATCTAATGACAGCTGAGACTTTAAAAGGGAAAGAACCTCCTCTGCATTTCTTAGAACTGCCTTTCCTGATGCAACAGCCTGAGACAAGAAGGATTTTATCATGCCACCACACGAGTCACATTCACTCTTTCCATGCCTTTCTCCAAAGTAGGACCGCTCAAATTGAAAACTATTAGCAAGCTTACTCATGTGGTGGAAGGGAAGTTTCAATTTGTATTGCACACTGTAATTGTCAGAAAAAATTACATATTTAGAAGCTGGTGTCTCTGACATTACATTATGGAGCACGTGAAAAACAAAGTTCGAGTCATGGATCAAATCATCAAAGACAAAGACATGATAGGCTGTGATCTTTTCATTGCACTGAGGGCACCTTTGATATACAACTACAGGGTGTACTGTGACTTGATTATATGACCAGTGAGCAGAGGTTACTTCACGTTGATGCCTGCAAGTATAATTTTCAGCAAAATCTGCAACAATGACAGCCATATCTGATGGTAGATCGTTTTTTAAGGCCTTAAATTGGAATCTATGCCAATTGGCTGTGAAAATATGTAGGGCTAGAGAGTTTAAATCTGTCATCAACAAATTAATCAATTGTTTAGCTGACACAGAGGTCTCCAAAAGCTCCATCCGGTTCACTTTATATTTTGGATGAAAGACCTGCTTCCATTCTTTAAAAGTAATTGAGGCATTGACATCACATCAAGAAGAGAGCTTCTCTTGTAGCAGGTGAAGGCCACAGTTTTTGCATTTGCGAGCGACACATTCTGGCTTCCACCAACCGTTTGATATTGCATAGTGTCTCATGTAAAGCCTCAGTCAGATTAGTTATCAGTGCACCACTAACTTTCAAAGCATTAAGTTTTAACTTGGCATTTTCACAGGATTCGCACAGACACTGTATGAACTTCTGATTTTTCAACGACATAACAAAGCCTGGGCGACAGCGAAAGAAGGTCCGCTTTGAGACTCTGATGTATGGAAAGTGACTGCAAAACTTTCTGTACAAAGTTGAAATAGGCTCCGTCAAAATCCTTTTTGTTTCTTTAGACGCTTGCTGTAATGCTTTAGCCCAGGCAAGTCAACAGATTCTTCAATGAAAAAATCCATAATTTTTGTTTTAATTACACTGTCTTTTATTTTCCTCTTCTTACTGCAGGTCTTGTTTTTTGGCCCTTTCTTTATGGAACTTTCAAGTTCATTGAGTAGCAGATGAAGATTTGGTGAAATGTTTTTGTTCACCAACGATTCTTTCATGGCTTTGACCACAAGAGCCTTTTGAGGCGAGCTACAGCTTACAAAGGGTTGAGTAAGCACATAAACTTTTGTTTTTGAATTCCTTGGCATGTGCTTTCTAGATCTGTATAGGGCACAGTATTTGGCTGGTTTTGTAGGTGACCAAATTTCTGCAACTTGGGAGTGCAAAGGCTGAGTGTCAAGTGTAGGGGATGTTCTATTATCATGACACTGAGGGGTCAATTCTTCAGAATCTGCCCCACTAATGTCAATCTTATCTGCTGAAGGTTCTTGAACAAAAGCTGTGTCCAAATCTACAGTCACAGGAGATACAGAGGCATCTAGAGCGGAACCATTAAGCAGCGGAGCAATGTCGGATATGGGATGATGATTGGTCTGTATTTCTTTGTTGGATGTATTTATTGTCTTGCTTTTTTTAGCATAGAGTTGCCTTACCCTGGCTTTGACTTTTTGCCTTTCCTCTTCGCTCATGTTGGCTCTTTTAGCTCTTTGTTTCTCCCTTCAATAGGTTCTTTGCTTTTCAGCACTCATTTGATTTACAGCAGCTTATGCCCTCGTAGTCCGCTCTGCTGGTTTCGGTAGATCGCGTGCAGTTGTTTTGCTAGACAGTTTACCAGCCATTCTACAGCTCAGAATGATAAAAAGAAGAGGGGGCAGTTGGGGCAGGGAGGGAAGAAGGGATAGAGGGTCTGTTAATTTGCAAATATATTCAAAACAAAAATTGAGACTTCCACGATAACAAGCACTGTGCGAAAATGTAAAAAAAAAAATCTACATTTTGATGAAAAGAATGTACTGACCCTATAAAGCCTTTTTGTTGCCATTTTCACCTTTCTAATTTGGCTGTTGACACCTAAATGTGTAATATGTCTTACATCTCAGGTGAAATGAGAAGCTTGATGTCAACTACTGATTACTATTTGATGACAAGTCAACTTTTGTAACTTAAGGTCATATAATATGTATCAAAAGTCAAAAAGTCTTTACAGAATTTAAAATGAATGTGTCTTCAGGGATCACAGTACCACCTGAAATGTGAGGGATATATGCTATGTATTTCCTGAAACAAAAGTAATGAACATATTTTGTAGAATCAACTGAAAAAAATCTAACAAATAAAAGTAAAATTTCAGCTTCACACTTAAATGATTTGTAACATTCAAGCTCAATATTTTCAGTTTTAGGCATGTACTTTAATAAAACCACTGACCTTTTCAATTTAGATCTGATGTTTTTCTTCTTTTGCTCCTCCTTCTGCTCCTGCTTTAAACTATCCCGCCAATTTTTCACCATAATCTTTTGCTTTAATCGATAGGCTCCCCTTTTTTTGGGTTCTTCCTTTAGCCTGGCGCAATATTCTGCCTGGAGCTGGGCTTTGTTCTTGCGCTTCTTTTTATCCGGATTAGGCTTCTTCTTTTTAGGCCGTAAATTCATGAAGAAACACTTAACTAAAAAAAAAAATTAACAGATTTAAGAACAAAAAAGCACTACTGTATGACTCAGATCTTTTTGTCTCTAAAGAATGCAGATACTATACATAAAACATTATCACGAGCCATCAAAGATCAGTGATAAGCAAGTCATTTTTTTTAAAGCAGATATGGTGATAAATGACCAGATATAGTGTTCTGTTTGGTTCCATCATACCACTTTTATCTCCATTCAAAACAAATGATGCTTGTAAGCCAAAGGATGTAAAATATAATATAGTTATGAAAAATGTGACACTTTTGAAGGGCACAATTCCAAATGGCTTAAAATTAAATATATTCTAAAAAACAGTCTAAAAAGATGCAATAGCAATTGTACAGACAAAAAACAGGACTAGACTCTTTTTTAGCATGTTGACTCTTAACACTTAAGCAGAAACAACAAAAAATATAGGGGTGAAGTCTACGTGAATTTCTCCAAGTGATATTTTTCCCCCTTTTTACAAAAAAAAAAAAAAAAGCAATTTAAAAATGTCTGCACGCAGGGATACTCACAGGAATTAAATTGACCCTTTAATTTTGTATGGTGCTCTTACTATAAGTGGAGGAGAGCTGTTTTGATACTTAAATTTCTAAAATGGATAATTATCATACATGATGCTAATACGCATTAACTGCTACACTTAACAAGAATAGATGGAAGTGAAATAATCCCTGATCTGTTGAATATTTTGTTTGTCGAAAAAGTAAATGTAATAGTCTTCATAGTATCTAGACAAAAATGCTGAATGATTAAGGAGGTAAATTTGAATAAAAATCCTACCAGCACTGGTCACATTTCCATCGGATGATGGCCTTAAAGGGTCTGCATTGATGTTATCTGCCATCTGGAAAACAAAAGTTTAAAAAAGAATTTAGGTCACATTTTCCTTCTAGTTTGGTAAAGGTGGTTTTGAGTGATAAACCATTATTGACAAATATATATATATTGCCCAATCAAGTCATAGCTGCATAGATTTCATCATGTGTAACAGTGTGAATGGCTTAATGTTACCAAAAAGCAGTATCCGGTGAAGAGCTTTTATCAAATTTTTAAAAAGCATTTCATTCTATCAATAGAAGTAAAAACTAGACTGTGAAATAAGCATTGCAACTGGACCAATACTCCTAGAAATTTTTATTTCCTTAGAGAAACTAAAGTAAATATCTTCCAGTACTTATGACATTGTAAATCTAAAGAATTAAACTTTAACAAATAATATTTGAAAATTATACTTTAATTTCTAGAATTTGAGCTTGTACTACTTTCAGGAATGAAGGCTATCTGACATGATGAAAACAGTGCGCTACAGATTCAATTTTTAGTTTTCACCTAGATCTAGATCTACGTGGTTCAAAACTTTCTTTAAGTTATTTTAATCAATATTTAAACATTAAATTTAAATTGTTGCATTGCCACACTTTATAAAAATAAAGCATGGGAGAAAATATAATGATTTATTTACCATCCCTGAAATTGTTTCACATACATCAAAAGACTAGCACATTTTTTCTGGCTCTTAAGCCAAAGTTATTTTATGCATTATTCTTACCCATAAATGTGTAGAAAACAAACTTTTTCCTGTCATAAAATTTTAACATTTATGGATTTTACTTCATGATATAGCATTTTTTTTTCATTTTTGAGTTTGCTTAATTAAGCTAAATAAATTTCTTACATAACTTTCAGGAATGATGGCTTTTGACATGATGGAAACAGTGTCATAGCAAGTAAATCTAAGAAAGTTAGTAAATAGAATGTTATAAATGCAAATGAACCTAAACAGGTTTAAAACATTTTCTTGAAATTGCAAAGCCTAAGTTTGACATAGGAAAAAAAAAATCATAACATAAAGCAAGATAGCTTCATTTCTTGTGAAACTGCTTTACTTAACGCGAAAGACATAAACTCTTTTCATGTACCGCTCATCAAAAGTTATTTAAAACATTCTTATCCATGATTTAAATAAATAATTTTCTGTATTATCAACATACTTTATTGATAATGCCATTGGTTCAGTTCAATCATCTACAAATTACTTGAAAGTTATGTATTTTAAACCAACACTCAAGTTCTATAACTTTCAAGAATGAAGGCTACTTGACTTGAAAGAAAACAATATCCTGTACTAATCCTGTGAAAGTTTGTCATAATATTCTCTTAAACCTTTGGCTACAGACGTAGAGTGTTTATAAAATCTACATAGTATCATGGCAGAACTTTTCAAAAGAATACAAAATGAAAAAATGCAGGTTTTCTGCACTTCATCAAAAAAAAACTACCTAACTTATACAAATTGACAAAGAAGTTATTTCTGTTCAATTTTGTAAAAGTTATCTCACAGCTCTAATAAATGCACAAAAGATGTTGGCTCTAAAACTAAGTATAAAGTTGCAAAGATTATGAGAACTGTTCTAGCTTTATTGTCTACAGATCTAAAACAAAAAATAACTTTCTTTAAATCTGAAACTTTTCATAACTTTTTCTGAAAAATATGGTTTGACGTGAAACCAGTCATGTCAAGGGCTTTTTAGAAAGTGAAAGTTGAACGATCGCCTGAAAATTACCTATAACAACGTTTAAAAACTGTTCTTATCATTAACTATAAGAAGTAAACAAGATAATTTAAAATTGAAACATAAAAAAGAAATATTGATAAACTGTTCCCATGTTTCATGTGAGGCTCATAACTAACACGTTTGTTTCAAGTTGAGACAGCACTAGGAACTTTTCGTTTTGACTTAAATCTTGTCAAATCGTGATAAGTGATTGAAGATCCTAATACTCATTAGAACATAAAAAAATTAAAATATATATTAATACTTTTCAAGTTTCATCGGATACGCCTAGATGCAAAACTTGATAGATGCCTTATCTTGAGATGGATAATCTAGATCTACATTTTCCTAATAACTTACGTAAAAATGGCAAGAGAGGCTATTACAGTACAGTCAATTCCTTGTATCTTTAGTAAGTTACCCTAAAACAAGTGAACATTAACCAAATAGAAAAGAAATCATAGCGAGATAAAAAATATCGTTAAACACAACTCACCTGTGAAGATAGATTTGAGAGACTTTGAATGCGATGCCATCCAGGGTAGATCTACCGGTCAGACTAACTCTCGAGAACCGTTCTTTGACGCGAAAAATGCGAAAGGTCATCACGTCTCGCGAGATTTTTCAAAAGTGATTTCCGAAAAGGCCATCGAAGGTTCAAAAAAGCTTTTCTCTTCTTTAAATAATTTTAAAATCTTAAAAAAAGTAAATAGCCCGTGAATTTATAATCTAAAAAATGAGATTGTAAAAATATTGTCTATAAATTGTGTGTTTTCGTATTACTTTCATGACGGTTTTTGACACAAAAGTGAACAGTAGCGATATTAAAACTAGACTCAACTTCTGAACACTTATTTTTTTGGGCTTTAAGATTATTTTTCAACCTAACTGAATACTTAGCCATAGTTTTAAAAAAGAAGTGTTAATTTCTTTTTGATATATTAGAGTTTGGTAAATTCAGAGACGAAGGTGAATTTGACTGGAAAATCTTATGTTATGTTATAAAAGTTTAAAACACCCGTAAGACCTTATAAACGATTTTTTTTTCAGTAAAATTTCATTGAAACCAATGGTTTGATTCTTTCTGATGTCTCCTGAGAGAAAAGTAACTTTTGAAGCCCTTTTACAATGATTCTGCACTGCAATTATTTGTTAGGTGTATTTCATGATAGATTTTCTCGGTCGATTTGAGTGTTGATTTCATAGTTTGGAAGTCTGTAAAAAAAAAAAACACTTGATCAATCCAAACAAAATTTCGTATGTCTGTTGAATATTTATATTTTAATAACTGTGCGACATAAGAAATAAAACCGTAGTCTAGAAGTACCGCCATGGTTCAAATACTGCAGTGACGTATACAAATATGGCTTATTTGGCAATGGGTCATATACACTAATTTATTTTTTAAATGATACAATTTTTCGATTTTTACCTGTGTCCTAAGTGATAGATCAAGCTCACTCTCCATGACCACTTCTGTGTCTTTAGAAGCCTTAAAAACAAATAAATTTAATCTCCAAGAAGTGTGTTCGACAAGAGGTGGATGGTTATTTCAAACTTTTTAATCATCTCTGCTCTATGCCCAGCTGGGTGGCAGATAATTGTCATATCATAGCAATAAACTGAAATGTTTCAGTGTAAGAAGTGGACCTACACCTACCAAGATAACATCTAGTCATATCTAGGCATATAGAAAAAAATTTGCTTGCCTATTCCTCTAAACCGTGAGTTTTCATTACACTTACACAGTTACTGTTACAGTTTATTGGTACCGGATACTATATTGCAGTCATCACGAATTTTATTACGGCAGTGTTTAGTGATTAGATGAGTATTTTAAACATTTAACCTGTTTTTCACAAATGCAATCATTTTATAATATTGTTCAGAATTATACCTAGTGAATGACTTTTAGTATTAGATAGCCCTATCTAGACAGCTGTCATGTAAACAATCTTGTGCAAATAAACTGGGCACTCTTAAACTTACAATCAGAGTCATCATGGATTTCACTACAGCAGTTCTAAGTGATTGGATAAGCGTTTTGAACACTTAAAGTTATAAACATTTTCCCCTCATGCAGTTATCTGATATTAGATTTTTGAGCATTAGATACATCAATTTCATGATGGATGTCATATAAACAATCCTGAAACAATGAATAAACTGGGTACTTTTAGTACCAGTAAATAATTATCAGTACAGGTAAACTGTAATTGTCTACATCGCAGCCATCATGGATTCTACTGTAACGGTTTTTAATGATTGGAATTTATGTTTTTAACACCCTTAAACAGGTTTCTTCCCTCATGTAAGCATCTAGATCTAAATTGCATCTACAATTGGGGATATAGTAGATCACACCGCATGATAAGTACTAAAAACATTAGAGAGCTTACTGTCATGGCACACCTAAAACTAGAATATGGCGGCAACCCTGAATCCACACTGAAGCAAGCGGGCGAAGAGGAATGAAGGGCAACAGTGTGCTAAAGTGGTTGCTCTAATGTTTAATTTACTACTTTACTAGTACTATTAGAAGTGAAATGGCCATTGCTCCCGCAAAAGTAGATCAATTATGAGTATGTCTTTTTTTTTTCTCATTTTTTTTTAAATGGAACTGAAATGTTTCTGAAGTCAGAATGGTAATTATTATGATTAGGGAGAATTTTCTACAATATCTGCATACCTTCACATTATTTTAAAATGGTCCAATTTTGTGTACTTTCATCCTTTTTTATTTGTCCTTTTAAATTTTCATGTCATCTCACAAACTGTTCAGTGATGACTTGTGCACTGAGTGGAAAAACTATGCTGGTGAATCGCAACAAAGACTGAAATCATATGCATCATATGATAATCAAATGTAACTTTTTCAAACAAAACCATTAAGCCACCCCTGTTCTTTGTTTACCGTACTCAAGACACTGCCCAGTAAGCTCTCTAGTGCATATAGTTGGCCCTACTCTGATTAATGTCCATGATGGCTGCTAGATCTATATGTAAACAATCCTGTACCAATAAATTGTAAGATTGGCGACTTTTCATCACGGGTTCTTTATCTGTCTTTTAAAAGAATATAAGAAGCTCATTTCATGGTTTTTATTTTTTCAGGACACAGAAAACTAGAGATCTTGATCTAGATTCTAGATCTAGGCCCTCTTTATTGGTAAACAGGTAAGGATTGTTTACATCGCAGCTGTACAGATAACTACATGTATGCACGCACCTGTTTCACGCAAACACCTTCAGATCTAGTCTAGATCTGTCCATGTAGCCATGTAATTTGGTCGCCGGTAGCTTATTCAATTTACTGTAAGCTTACAGTAATTTTGACATTCATACTAGTCTTTTAGGCTAATGAAGCAATAGATACCTAGTAGGCCTAGTTGAACACTGAGTCCGCACAAGTGGCGCGGTGTCTGTTTCTGTTTCTAAAGCGGGAGAGTGCGCACTTTCTCTTTCCACATTCATATCTTCTTTTTATTTATACATTCTTCTGTTGTTCAACTATCTAATGTCAATCTACCCGTATTTTTTTTTTCTTTACACCCATTTAATATTACACTAGAAAAGTTGCTTTTTTTAAAGTTTGGAGAATAATATATGTACATGCATTATTACTAATAGTGGATCTAAACTTAGCAAACTTTTTTTTTCAACGAGAATTTTAGATTACTATTAATGTAGGTCTAATTACTTTGATGCGAATTGCACGTGTAGGTCATCTACAGAACAAAAAAAAAATACCTTCGGGTCCTCACAGACAAATTACATCTATTGCTTAGAAGTAGCCTACAGACATTTTTATGTAGTAAATATTATCAAAAACCTTATTTAAAGAAAAGCATAAAATATAAATGTCGAGCGCCCTTTTTTTTTTAATTACAGCAAAATCATACATGTGTCGTTATGAATATCTTCTATTTTAGGTAAGGTCTGCGGGATTACCTCTCTACTAAAGTACTACACGCTGCCCTAATTGCCTACGGCAAAAAGGGCAGTAAGTAAGTAAGTAAAGTACTACACATCCTCAATCATACAGAGGCAAGGCGATGGGTGCCGCATCGAGGTGCAGGTTCGATCCCTGTTCATTCCATCTGTTCTTATGTTTTCAAGTCTTTCGTCTTAAGTAGTATACACAAGGCGGGTTCTGGCGCAGCTTGCACACAAAACATACCTGGCCTACATACACAATTACCCCAATTATTCATGTACGCAAAACACGCCTGGCCTACATACACAATTGCCCCAATTCTGCATGTACGCAAAACACTTTTTTCGTACGGGAAAATTCAGACCAAAATGGAACCAGGGCTCCCAAGGGTACAGCCACGTCTCGCCCCGAGAGGATTCCGCCACGTCTCATCCCGAGAAGACGGCCCAGCTTTTTTACGCCGGCCTCGGGGTGAGACACTCCACCTTGCATGTAAAAAACGCCCAGCCTACAAACGTCCTAGTCTCACCCCTAGAGGACGGCCCAAATAATCTTGCCGGCCTCGGGGTGAGACACTACACCAAGGGCTCCCAAGGTACAGCCACGTCTAAGGTACAGCCACGTCTCACCCGAGAGGACGGCCCAGCTCCAAGTCGTGCCGGCCTCGGGGTGAGACACTCCACCTTGCACGCAAAACACACCCGGCCTATGGACGTCCTAATCTCAACCCGAGAGGACGGCCCAGCCGACCTTGTCGACCACAGGTTGAGACACACCACCTAGCATGCAAAACATTTTGGCTTACGGACGCCCTCGTATCGCTCCGAGGACGGCCTTGCCGGTCTCGGGGTGAGACGAGGGACAAGGTTCCCCAATGCGAAAACGTTTGGTCTACGGGAAATTCAGGCTAAATAGAACCAGAGAACAAAAAAATTCCACCCCCCCCCCCAGGACTTTCTTAGAGAGGGTAGAACCCCAGATTCGCGGAAAGCTCGAGGAGGAGTTCGTAGCACTAGGAGGGGGATTGAAATTCCAGCTGGCTCTCAAGGTGGAACTCGTTAAGGTTAATCCAGACGGCAGCGAGGAGTACACAGAGCCTGTTCTACGACATAGACAGGAAGCCGTCCTTCAGGAAAGCGAGATCGCAACAGCCCTCGAGGAAGCATTCCCGAGGTTGTTGGAAACTCTCGAAAAGTGGACCCAGAGAGGATCTGGTTGGGCTGTGGTGCAGGTTCGCACCCTCTGGCTAGACATTGCCAGATATCAACCCCTTCGGGGCGGATCCTATATTCCGCTGCCAAATAAATTGCAAGATAAAAAGGCGGTGGTAAATGTGAAAAATACGGACGACCAATGCTTGCGATGGGCCCTCCGATCTGCCCTGTTTCAAACCGCAAAAGACCCACAGAGACCCACTAAATACCCCACCGCAGATGGTCTTGACTTCACCGGCATCGATGCCCCCACGCCCATATCTCAGATCGGCAAGGTGGAGCACCAGAACGACCTTGCCATAAACGTGTTCGGCTGGGACAAGGGAGTGATAGTGCACCACGTCTCCAAACAGCCAGAAGACATGCACAGGACAAATCTACTGCTTATACAGAAGGCCGGCAAATTTCACTACACCTGGATCAAAAACCTCAACCGTCTCCTCCACGACCAGAACAAAAACAGAAGGAAGAAGCACTTCTGTGAGCGATGTCTTCATGGTTATTCCAGGGAAGACCTGCTGGAAGCCCACAGGTCGGAGTGCAAGGGAATCGGCCATACGGCTGTGCGGGTGGAGATGCCCCCAGAGGGCAAGAACAAGCTCACCTTCCAGAACCACCACAAACAGCTGCCCGCGCCATACATCGTCTACGCCGATTTCGAAGCCCTAACCACGAAAGTCGAAGGGCCGGAGCTCGATCCGACAAAAAGCAACATCCAGAGGACACAACACCACCTCGCATGCAGCTATTGCTACGTGGTGGTACGGTGCGACGGGCAGACAGAAGCGCCTGTCGAATACCGGGGGTCCGACGCAGCAGAACACTTCCTCCGAGCTCTCCAAGAGGAAGAGCGTGGGATCCAGAAGGCGCTGGCGAACCCGCAAAACATGATAATGACAAGCGAAGACTGGGAGAGCCACAAAACCGCGAGTAGATGCCATGTGTGTGACGGGCTCCTGGAAGGAGACTCTGTAAAGGACCACTGTCACATCACCGGCAAGTACCGAGGAGCAGCCCACAACGCCTGCAACCTCAAACTGCGGCTCAGCCCAAAGACCACAACCATACCAGTTGTGTTCCACAACCTGCGGGGGTACGACAGCCACTTGCTGATGCAAGCCATCTCCAAGGTAGAGGGGCGGGTTTCCTGCATCCCCAACAACACCGAGAAGTACATATCCTTCTCCCTGGGACAGCTTCGCTTCATCGATAGCGCTCAGTTCCTGTTGGCGAGCCTCGACAAACTGGTAGCGGCGAATCAACCCGAGGCCTTCCACATCACAGCCCACTACGAGCCCGACCACCAAAAGCGCACGCTGCTCCTGCGCAAAGGCGTGTACCCCTATGAGTACATGGACTCCTGGGAGCGTTTCGAGGAGACCCAGCTTCCACCGAAGGAGGACTTCTACTCCAAGCTCACAGACGCAAATATCAGTGATAGGGACTACGCCCATGCCCAGAGGGTCTGGGAGACCTTCAGGTGCCAAACCCTTGGTAACTACGCCGATCTCTACTGCCGGACCGACGTGCTGCTCCTTGCCGATGTATTTGAGAACTTTCGAAAGACCTCCCAGAAACAATACGGGCTGGAGCCGGCGCATTACTACACCAGTCCAGGTCTTTCTTGGGATGCCCTCCTCAAAAAGACCAGAGTAGAGCTAGAGCTGCTCACAGACTACGACCAGCACCTCTTCATCGAGAAGGGGATGCGGGGCGGTATCTCGATGGTGTCGAAGCGCCACGCCAGGGCAAACAACCCCGCAGTAGAGGGGTACGACTCGGAGAAGCCCAACAGCCACATTCTCTACCTTGACGCCAACAACCTTCACGGGTGGGCCATGAGCCAACCCCTACCAACAGGCGGATTTCGATGGGTAGAGGACTGTACAGCGCTGGCTGGCACAATCCAAGACCAACCGGCCGACGGGCCCGAGGGCTTCATTCTCGAGGTGGACCTGGAGTACCCCCAAGAACTTCACGACCGCCACAACGCCTACCCGCTCGCCCCAGAGCGTATGGTGGTCCAGAAAGAGTGGATGTCGGAGTACCAACACGGCCTCCTGGGCGAAGGTATGGCGTCTGCCGAGGTCGAAAAACTGGTCCCCAACCTCCGCGACAAGAGCCACTACGTGCTCCACTACCGCAACTTCCAGCTTTACTTGGGACTCGGGCTCCAGCTCCGGAAGGTACATCGCGCCCTGCGCTTTGACCAGAGCCCCTGGATGGAGCCCTACCTTCGGATGAACACCGAGCTGCGGAAGCAGGCCACCAGCGCCTTCGAGAAGGACCTCTACAAACTCGCCAACAACTCCGTCTTTGGCAAGACCATGGAAAATCTCCGCAAACGAGTCGACGTCAAACTGGTTCGATCACACGAGGAAGACAAACTGCGCCGCCTCCTGGCTAGCCCTTCTTTCGCCAGAGCTAACATCTTCGACGACGACCTCGCCGCCGTGGAGGTCCACAAGAGCCGTCTGGTCCTGTCTCGCCCCGTATACGTGGGTATGAGCATTCTAGACCTCTCGAAGACGCTCATGTACGAATTCTACTACAACCAGCTCCTGGCCCAGTACGGAGACCTGTGTCAGCTCCTCTACACCGACACCGACAGCCTTCTCCTTGAGATCCAGACGGAGGACGTCTATCGGGACATGGCTAAGTGCGCCGAGCTCTATGACACGTCCGACTACCCACGCGAGCACCCTCTGCACAGCGTCGAAAACAAAAAGGTGCTGGGGAAGATGACAGATGAGTGTGCCGGACGCCCCATCGCGGAGTATGTCGGACTGCGTCCCAAGATGTACAGTATCCTCGAGGCTAACGGGGACAACATAAAGAAAGCCAAGGGCGTGAAGAAAGCTGTCGTGAAGAAACACATAAGGCACAAACAGTACAGGGAGGCTCTCTTCGAGAAAACGACCTTCCACCACAGTATGGATGTCCTGCGATCAGAGCGACACCGCATCTACGGGCAGCGTCTGAACAAGGTGTCGCTGTCCCACCTCGACTCCAAGCGGTGGATCGCAGAAAACGGGGTGGAAACTCTGGCCTATGGGCATGCCCTGGCATGCCAGGGGTATGCCAAAAGCACAACTGAGATGAACGACTACATTGACGAGCTGCTCAAAGGTTGAAAAAACCAGGAGGAGGCATGCCAGAGGCATGTCAGGAGGCACAACCAGAAAAATCCTAAACTAGAAGATCCTCATGGGATCCAAATCGGCATGACAGACTAGGCCATGTAGAAGGGGTCCACAACAGTAGGCTCCACGCGGCTGCCGCCTGCATCTGGCGGCCTCGCAAGCGACCCCGCAAGCGGCCCCGCAGGCGCCCCCGCAAGCGGCCTCGCAAGCGGCGGATCGAGCGCCCTCGCAGGCGCCCCCGCAAGCGGACTAGTCCCATCCCGCCAAATCTTGTAGAGCCTCGTCGTCCCAATACCAAAACGCTTCTTTGCCTCGGCCGCCGGCAGCTGGCCTCGGAGGGAGCGGATTTCCTGTACCTGTTCCGGGGATAATTCTCGTTTGGACGGCATTTCCCATATAGGTTTCTTCTAGTTTTGCCAAGGATCTAGATGGGAAAGTGTCTGCCACTTAACAGCAAAATTGGAAAAAAGCTTGCAAACGTTGAGCAAGCGTCAAACAAGTGTCTATCAAACGCCAAATGTTTGCATAGGTGTGTTGAACAGGCCGCTTGCGAGGGCGCTTCACAGATTGTTTTGCAAGTCGTTGCACAGGACCTCAGACCCACCACCTCTAAAGAAAACAAGAAGGGCGGCGGACCCACTGCCTCTAAGGAAAACAAGAAGGGCGGCGGACCCACTACGGAAAACACGAAGGGCGGACGACCAACCGAAACCGAAACCGAAACATTCCAATTCCGGGTATCGAATAGACCTAGATGGAGTCAAAGAGGTTTTGCAACTGGTCTGCCGAAATCTTCTCCAGGGGTACATCTTTTGTTGCTTCGCAATGGGTGAATACCGCGGCTACTCTTTTTCGGCTGCACTCGAGGCAAAGTAGTCGCACGTTGCCGCGGGCGTGGCCCTGTGTATTGTCGATTCGGACAATGCTGAACTGCCGCGTGTCCTTTGGCTCATAACACCAAAGGAGCTCGATGTTGCAGGAATCACACCGGTTTCTCTGTTTCTTCTGGAGAGCTTCGACGTCCTTTATACGGAGACGGAGATTGCACTTGTGACCCTTGGCGGCGTCAGCGCGTTTGTAGGCCTGCAGTTTCCGGGCGATGTTCTTGCAGGCTTTGTGCTCATCGTAAGCCAGCCTCGGGGTGTGGCCTTCAGCTTCTGGTGGGGGGCAGCACCGGGCGAGCTGCCTGAGGTACTGGACTCGAGAGACAGCCAAGTACGTGAGATTGCTCCACTGGGTGTAGTCGTCGACGATCCATACTTTTTGTGGGTCCTCGATGGTCAGGCCTTGGCTGCTGTGCACAGTCATGGCGTAGCCCAAGGCCCAGTCTTTCCCCCATTCGCCATCTAGGACCTCCTGTGCTGTCTCTACGGAAACCACCACCACATCGTTCAGCACTAGTTCCTCCTTGACCCTGTCTGGGCCTGGGATTGGGACAAGAATGTTTTGGAGGCGTGTGTCCCGAGATCGGTAGAGAAGCGGGACTGGTTCGTCCGGAAAGGTTTTTTTGTGGTGCTCGAACAGGAGCTTCTGGGCTAGGTCGCGTTGGGCCTTGCGAGTGACGAGGAGGAGATCGCGGGGATGCCAAACGTCAACAAAGTCGGCCAAGCCCCGGCACCTGGGCAGAGCCTTGCGCATCTCCTTGCACTGGACCCAGTTGGACTGCAGCCTGATAGCCCGCTTTAAAGCCGAGAGCTTTTCGCACCTGCTCCGGTGGTCGACAGTGATCTCTTCGTAGTAGTCGCAGTGCTCCTTCAGCCAGGCGTGCGGTGATGCCCCCGCAATGGGCTTAGGCTGTCCCTGGTCACCACAGCAAACAACCTGAACACCTCTCTGGCAAAGCCAATCGAGGAAGGCCTTGAGCACGGCCCTGGGGACTGTGCAGACCTCGTCCCAGATAACGACCGGGGGGTGTGCTTCCGGTGTATGCGGTCCGGAGTCCAATCTTTCTGGCCCGACCACCTGAAGAAGCTGTGGTACGTCTGTGCATCGACGCCCCTGGACCTCATCTCCTTGGCCAGGCGGTGGGTAGGGGTGAAGACAAGAGGCTTTCTCCAGCGGAAAACCTCGTTGGCTCGCGTGGTTTTACCGGAACCTCCGCCGCCGTTGAGATAGCTAAGGGCATGACTGACCAACGGATCGGCATGGGACGGCTCGGCGCTGTCGTTGCTAGCGCTTGCGGGGGCGCTTGCGAGGGCACCACAATGCTCGGGTTTGGGCTCGTATGCGGTGTAGTCCTGGGGGCTCGCAGGATAGAAGGCTTTCATGTTGATACTGTCCACTCCGTCTACAAGGTTGTCGGAGGTGTTCCAGAGACTGTGACAAACAGCTTGTGCCATGTCGAGGAAGTTGGTAGGCGTTCTTTCACAGTGTGGTTCTCCCCAGGGTTTCGGGATCCTCTAGATCAAGAACACGACAGGCCTCCACCAGTATATCTATCTATGAAAGACCTAATTCAACACATCCAAGAGTCTACATACCCAATAGTCAACATATCTCTAAAAAGCTTGGCTAAATTAAACCTCTACACGAGGGTGCGGTCATAGCTAAAATTCTATATATTTTAAACGCCTAACCTCTGCCTCGTAAGCCCTACTACCCTTTTGCCGGATCCGCACAAGGGTTTTGTGATAGCCACAGTCACCACACAACATAAGCTGGTTTCTCACTCCTTTCCCACAAACGGTGCATGCACCGGTGCCCCCGCCTTTTTCTATCCTGGTCTTGTGGATGTAGCAGTATTTCCCCAAACAGCTCCTGCCACAAATCTGCGTTCTTCCCAACAACAACCAATCACATTTGTTTGTTCCCTTCATGTTTACTTTGTCTATACTCTAGAACTTGTTTATCTTTAAAACATGGCAGTTGTTGAGCAAGACTATCTGTTTTCTACCCCCAAACGCGGCTCCCAACACCCGTTTACCACAACATCCCACCAATACACCACCCTTCTCAATATTCCCAACACCCAGTCGGATTTTCTCACCCCGTGGTCGGCAAGGTGGAATGGGCCGTCCTCTCGGGGTGAGGCGTTTTTGTTCCCTGGTTATATTTTAGCCCGAATTTTCCCGTAGACCAAACGTTTTTTGCGTGCAAGGTGTAGTGTTTCGCCCCGAGGCCGGCACTACTAAGGCTGGGCCGTCCTCTCGGAGCGAAACGAGGGCGTCCGTAGGCCAAACGTGTTTTGCATGCAAGGTGGGGTTTCTCGCCCTAGGCCGGCAAGACTGTATGGGCCGTCCTCTCAGGGCGAGACGTGGCTGTACCCTTGGGAGCCTTGGGAGCTCTCGGGTGTAAGAATTGCTTCCGAGTGTGTACGAAAAAATGTTTTTCGTGTGCAAGGTGTGCCAGAACCCGAAACCGAACCGTAAACCAGTGTGTTTTGCATGCAAGGTGGAGTGTCTCACCCCGAGGCCGGCGTTGAGCTGGGCCGTCCTCTCGGGGCGAGACGTGGTTGTACCCTTGGAGCTTTGGGAGCCCTTAGGAGCCCTCGGTAGAGTGCCTCACCCCTAGGTCAGCACAGAAGGTGGGCCGCCCTCTCGGGGCGAGGCGTGGCTATACCCTTGGGAAACCCTGGGAGCCCTCGGTGGAGTGTCTCACCCCGAGGCCGGCGTAAAAAAGCTGGGCCGTCCTCTCGGGGTGAGACGTGGCGGAATCCTTGGGGAACCCTGGGAGCCCTCGGTGGGTTGTCTCGCCCCTAGGCCGGCGAATTGTATGGGTCGTCCTCTCGGGGCGAGACGTGGCTGTACCCTTGGGAGCCCTGGTTCCATTTTGGTCTGAATTTTCCCGTACGAAAAAAGTGTTTTGCGTACATGCAGAATTGGGGCAATTGTGTATGTAGGCCAGGCGTGTTTTGCGTACATGAATAATTGGGGTAATTGTGTATGTAGGCCAGGTATGTTTTGTGTGCAAGCTGCGCCAGAACCCGCCTTGTGTATACTACTTCTTATTTGTCGGTCTCGAGCTACATCTAGGTTTGTGGTTGATTTTTCTATACTTCTTCTCTCTCTCTCTCTCTCTCTCTCTCTCTCTCTCTCTCTCTCTCTCTCTCTCTCTCTCTTTCTCTCTCTCTTTCTTTATTTCTCTCTCTCAGACACACACACACAGAGCAAACACCAGAATCCCGGATGATAAAGTATAAAACCTGTAGGAGTCAATCAAGGCCCTACGGCCAATGGGTCGATTCTTCAATATTAATATTCTTTTCCTCTCACATGAAACCCGGCTTGGCTGAAAGTACGGGCAAAAATTTTCCACTCAATCTATCACGCGACCATGGCTATTAGAAATCAAATAACAGCCGTGAGAGATCTCAAATTTAAAGGAGCTAAAACAAGCCATGAAACTTACCAAAAAATGACTGCATAAAACCGAATGGATCGTTCAATTTCAGCTGATGCTTGACTGAACTGGAATTCCTCGTATTCGCTCTTCTTTCATATAAGACAGTGTATAATTTTGTGCGATTTATTGTCACATATGAGAAAGATCTTGGTGTCAAAACCAGAATCCCAAAAACAAATCTGCATAACACTCTGCCCCTTCTGTTGCCCTTTAAAACGGCGCATAACTTGACTCCAAGTGTGTGTAAATCCCCTCAGTATTTGACGCTCTTCCGGCCAGTAGTAATAATAATACGTAGGCCTATCATAAGGTCCAAATAGACGGCCCAATGCCTCGTTTTTAATTATGGATCGCTGCTCCCCTTGCTTTTCTTTCCTATAGTAATATTCTACTGGAACGTTTGTCAATCTTATGTGCCTAGAAAAGAGTGAATTCGCAATTTATCATATCGTAGATGAGGACGATGCTGTTAGTCCGCACCAGAGTTCCGGAAGATTGAGTGTAAAATCTACATGGCCACATGCTTTTCCTCTTGCCATTACAGAAGATAGGCTACATGACTTGAACGGAAATCTGTTATTTCTCTCTCTACTTATCGCTGTTATGAGAAACTCTAGATAATATCGTTTATTTATTTAAAGAGCTTTAAACATTTTACAGACGATTAAGGTTAGGTATGCTTAAGTTGAAAACTCGGTACAGCTCTCTGCGCCTCTTCATTCTCTTTCCCATCTTACTCAATGGGAATTCATGTTATTATATCCTTTCTGTAGGGGAAATTGACTAATTCTGTATTTTCCAAATCTATTTTAAGATTATTTTAAAAGCATTGAAGTAGATTTGCGATTACCGCATATATTGTACTGCCTTTCGAGAATCCATAGCTGCGCATTTATTTAAACCTACGTGATAATGAACTTGTATAAAGATCTATGAATAGATTTGGATTCTACATAATAAACTAATTATTTTCATTCTAGTATGTTAGTTGAAACGTTTAGGATAGAACCTAACGTTCACTAGTCGCTCATTAGTTCCTGTCTAGTCTCTACTCAAACTATTATGCATTATATGAAGAAAAGTGTGAATTGAAAATCATACTTAAGCGCTGAAATAACCCGATTTAGGTAACAGATTTTAGAGTAGGTCTGCATTAAGATCTTATCCTTACACATCAGAATTTCGTTGATCGGGTATAACACTTTCAACTGTTTGAAAACAAATGAGCATGGTTTTTGTTTTTGTTTTGTTTGTTTTTTAAAGTTCGAATTATTATAAACTTGAAAGTTACGTTTGTTGTACAATACCGCGTACACGTATAGTTGCGCTGTTTTTTGTTGTTTTTTTTTTTTTTTTTGTTTGGGCGGAGGGGGGTTTGTTTTGTTTCAGTTTGTTTTTGTTTTTTTTTTGTTTATTTGTTTTCTTTCAGATCTTTGACTTAACAAGAAATCTTCTTCATAAATCATCATCGAATTAGTTAATCTTTCATGTTTAGAAAAGAGTGCAAACGTAATTAATTACGTAGATGAGGGTGATCTTGTCCTTTCATACCAGAATTTGAAATGTTGAATTGTAAAAACTGAATTGATTCTTTCTCGTCTGCGTTGCCTTTCAATTGATAACTAACTTGAAGTTGAATGGAAAATATCATTTCCCACTAATTATCATGCTCTTTCAGTTATTAGAAATTCAGTATGCGATCGATGAGTCTCCTCATTTTTTTAAGACCACAATTGATTTAATTGACATTTCTTATTTCTCTATAAATGAGAATAACTAACTTTGTCCTTCAAATCAATGTTTCGTATGATTGAGTGTAATACATGTTTAAATCATGCATATTCTTGTGGTCTCAGACGATACTTGGTTTGACTAAAGTCTATGTAAATTTCCTCTATATTATATTAGTGCGCTTTTTCAGTCCTTCGACAGTTAATTCACGTATGAATATCTCGTTTTTACAAATGTAATGAACCATCAAAATTAGTGTAATAATTGTTTCTTGTACTGAAAAATAAAACGTATGAGTGGATGCGCCTTATGTTCTCATACTGACCAATTTTTAAATAAAAAGAAGTCCCCAAAATGTATTTCTTTATATCTCGATATTTCAAGCCAAGAATATGTTGGACAAAATCTTGCCTTTCCATTCAGAATTACTCCGTGGAATTTGGCTCCAGAGTCTTTAGGGCCTTTTTGTAGGCCTTCTTCATGTAGGAGGCATTGTCTGTGTTCACCGTTTACAGAATTATACTCATAAAATTCAGTGCCTACAAAATAAAGATAGGTTGATAAAGTGGTATAGATTGTGTCAACTTTTTCATAGTATGGCACTAAGGATCATTTGATTATGAATTCATGTGGGCTTACTCTACTGAGATTGAGTTTGATGGCAAACAAAATAGAGATTATGGGAACACAAATAAGTAATATCAGCAAAACTGATTTAAACTAAACAAAGTGTATTTGAGCTATAAATAAGAATCATCAGGTATCCAACTTGAATATGACTACTAGAGGAATGAAAATTGAATTTAATATGAACATCATTTTAAAATAATATTTTTTTGCTGAAGTAAGAATGCATGTATGCATATACCAGTAATGACATCCGTGAATTTCATTCGATTGGCCACTAGGCATTCCACAATGGCTGAGAAAACTGTCGCTGCATTGGTTGATTCTAAAAATCGCGTCTCTTTTCGATAACTTTTCACTCTCTCTTCATCACCTGAGAGTTCAAGAGATGCAACCAATATATTAAGAACAAATCTAGGAGAGGAGAGAGAAAAGTAATATAAAAAAAAAAACATATTAATTGGGATCCCCGCAGTCATTTGCAAAATGGAAAGTTCTGCTTCCTGTCAACCATTGTTTAGATTTCCATTTTATTTTGATTTTATAACAAGGCACCGAATTTTTCTGATTACAAAGGATTCAAGTTTCAATAGACTCCATTTTTACCTCTTGTGTGATTCAATGATGAAATATAGGGCCCACATATATTAATATTAATTAATATGTGAATCTTCTATCACCTGCTGCATATGAAGGGTGAACCCCCCCCCCCCCCCACACACACACACACACAAACACACACACACCCTTTTTTCCTAAGAAGAAAAAAAAATATAGAAAAAGAAAAAAAAAATCATTTTTATATGTAGCCTATAATATTCATTATTCAAAAAAGCTTTACCACTTACCAGATTTGATTTTAGAGACTTCAGCATGATACTTTTTTTTTTACTAGGCAGGCCTACTACATTTCCTTGCCTCCCTATGTCATCTGACATTTCATCGCAAATAACTACTGCAGGTATGTTTTGTAACAGTTGCTGCACGAATGCTTTTTTGTTTTCAAGCTCTCTAACCAGGTAGCACTCTTGGAATTGTTTAGATTTAGGAATAGCACTTCCATTTTCCACTCTGTTAGAGACAAACTCTGACAGTTGGATGATCGACCTTGTACGAGAGAATGTTCGCAACAGCAAATGTTAAGACAAGGTCCTTGCACAAATCATTGTGCTCTGATAAACACAAACGATTAATATCATATATGAGAGTTGAAATAACTTTAGCCTGTCCCCGCGGAATTATGCAATTTTTTTGGGCAAAATTATGCTAAATTATGCCCCCAAAAAAGGGCAAATTATGCCAAAAATAAAACCTGACATTTATGCATGTCTTTGCGTGCTTTTGTAACCCCCAAAACCTAATTTTTACAAAAAGTATGAATGCTGTTAAGTTAAAAAGCTATATTAAGTTGTTTCGTTTCATTAAAACAGCTAAAAAGCAGAAAGATGTACCAGAATACTTGACAATGTACACTATTTAAAAGAACATTGATTTTAACCCTTAGCATGCTACACCAACCTCTGTGGCAGTCAGAAAGGGCCCACCCAAGGCAGAGTAGTGTGTTAAGAATGGGTTAACTACAAACGTCACCTATAATAGCTAACGTTTAAATGATCAAATGGTAAGGAAGAAAGCAAGATACACATGAATTACACTGATAAATAAAAAGAAATGAATTTTTGACAACAATATGCTATTTATTATTGGTTATAATGAGTCTGCATTTATTTAAAATTATGACAAGAACTTCTTTAAAAATCACGTGAATGTCTTTGAAAATTACCTTTCAAAGATGTGTAAATTGCTAAAAATAAATTACGAAACATAATAGAATCAATAAAATTGTTATAGAACATAAAAACAAGAGCCTTGAGGTTATCCTCACTCAGAGAGCGTCTGCGGTCTGAAAAGACCAGGTTGTATAATGAAAAGCTTCGCTCTGCATCGGCTGAATTTACGAGAGCATAAATATACTTTTGGGCCAACTTTGATAGCTGAGGCAACTCATCTGTCTTGCTGTTCCAGAACAGAACACATAGTGAGATTTTATTTAAATTTGAAACTGACAATAGTTGAGCGTACGGTTGGGGCTTCGAACTGGCGAGTGAGAGGAAAACAATGCTGGAGTCACAGGAGTGTATAGGCGGCAACATGCCATTTACGGTCATGAATCGGAGCTCTTTATAATTAAAAGTAACGAAAGTGGAAATGAATGAAAATGCCGGCTTTGAAAACGAAAATAAAAGGCCAAATTTTGCGGTAAAAAAAGCCATTTTTTTATCTTTTTGCTGACGGATGCGGGTCGGATGCGGAAGACCTCAGGAGCCGGCCGCATCGGCATCTTCCTGGAGAGATAGATGTAACATCACTAATTATGTAATCTTAAATTTAGCTTTTAGATTTTTTCCCTCCTTAACCAAGGCTCATTTAGAAAACTTCTCTCTGATGAATGACTGCAAATTTGTGTTGGATGGATTGAGCCTCACAACATCTTGGATGCAGTCAACTTCATCCTACGTTAGTCTGCGCTTGCTTGCAAGACATCTGTTTTAAAATAAAGCAAATAAAGATCAAGGAAACTAGTACTGATAACAGAGGAGATAGGTAGTGGGGTTACAATTAGTTTTCTTATTTGAAAAGTGAGTCATGATTTGCATGGTGAAGATAGATCGGCGGTTTTATTTGCACCACATGGAGCAAATAGACACTCCGTATTATTGTTTTAATAGAGACAAAGAGAAAAATCTAACATGTGTTGGTGATAGAACTCAATAGCCTGAGCATTTTCAAATATGTTGTAAAATCTATTGCCTTGATGTCTGGTAAAATGGGATGAGATGTGGAGCATACCTTAATATGCAAGACAATCTTGATAGAATTCAGACTTCTCGTCGCCATGAGGAACAAAAACATCCGCTGTTATTCTTATGAATCTGATTGCTGCATATATTCATTGTTATAAGAGAATCTCTGAAATCATTCCTTTTGTCTCTGCCTAATTTCTAAGTATCCTCCTCTACTTTTTTCAAGGCCTGCTCCAGAGCACTTATCTAACAAAAAACGAGCATTGCAGATAGGAATCCTTGTCCAATGCTTTTTCAAGCCTGGGCAGTGCGCTGCTGTTGATTCGTCGAAGCATTCGAGCAGCCCATTTTAGTTCTGTGGATCTTCATCCCTCTTTCAGTGGTAATTTTTTTTACCACATACACATGGGTGGTCCATTTCCAAGTTATTCCGATGTTCTGATCTCGTAGTCCTTTGGGAGTTTTCAGTTATGATCGATTTGTCACCGATTGATCCATTATTCTCTCCCCCTTTCGGTGGATCATGGGAACATCTCTCTTTATTAGGTTTAGTAGCGATTGATTTTAGAAGCCAAGGGGTTGCTAGCCCGTATCTAGTGTTTCCTAGTGTCACCTGAGTTTCCAGAAGTTCTTCGGTCTCTCCCGAACGTCCTCCGACCAATTCTCGGAAGTCAATGGATATGCCATGTGCAGTAGGTAGAAACTCATTGGGGAGCTAGATAACAGAGAGTCTTCAGAGAAGAAACCCGCGTGTAGCAAGTGTTTCGGCCCTGAACTTTTGACAACTCTAAGGGGGCCGGGCCACACCTGTTATTTATTTATTTATATTTTTTTTTGCACATCGCAGCTTCGGAATTAGCATGAACTGTAGGTATCACACTTTTACCTCACCTGGGCAGTGCGCTGCTGTTGATTCGTCGAAGCATTCGAGCAGCCCATTTTAGTCCTGTGGATCTTCATCCCTCTTTCAGTGGTAATTTTTTTTGCCACATACACATGGGTGGTCCATTTCCAAGTTATTCCGATGTTCTGATCTCGTAGTCCTTTGGGAGTTTTCAGTTATGATCGATTTGTCACCGATTGATCCATCATTCTCTCCCCCTTTCGGTGGATCATGGGAACATCTCTCATTATTAGGTTTAGTAGCGATTGATTTTAGAAGCCAAGGGGTTGCTAGCCCGCGAGGGCTCGTATCTAGTGTTTCCTAGTGTCACCTGAGTTTCCAGAAGTTCTTCGGTCTCTCCCGAACGTCCTCCGGCCAATTCTCGGAAGTCAATGGACATGCCATGTGCAGTAGGTAGAAACTCATTGGGGAGCTAGATAACAGAGAGTCTTCAGAGAAGAAACCCGCGTGTAGCAAGTGTTTCGGCCCTGAACTTTTGACAACTCTAAGGGGGCCGGGCCACACCTGTTATTTATTTATTTATATTTTTTTTTGCACATCGCAGCTTCGGAATTAGCATGAACTGTAGGTACCAGACTTTTAGCTCACCCTGAAGGCCACATTTTACATATTCGAGGGGCGAGAAGATGTCCATGTTTTTCAGATGCTTCTCGATTGTGGCATGCACGCCCTCCATCTTAGTGTGTCCTCTCTCTAAGATTTTCTGCTGGATTTTTTTTCCATATTTAAGGTACAAATATCTTGGAGCAGTGGCCAACACTCTATTTCGGTTCTGATAGGTGCAGTCATCCGAAAATATAATGGCGTCGTCAAAGCTGTCAGCAATGTCCTCCAAAAGGCAACGTGGCAGGGTGCAAATTCTCTAGCATTTAGTCCGCCCTCTACCTCTTTCCATACAAAACAGATGGCATCTTTGGATGCTATGTCAAAATGGTATAATTATGTATCTGCAACTTTGTTTTATAGTAGAGTGCCGATGCTGTTTAAAGCTGGGGCTAGTAAAACCCTTTGCACCTCTACACACAATACTTCATTCGAGAAGGAAAGGGATACATTTCCTGGCCCCTACGCTTTTCTATTTGTGCAGACTCTTTTCACTCCGTGTGCTAGTGATGTAAATCTTCAGCAACAGACAGCAGTCTGCTGAGCTTCACTGAGTCATAGAAATTGAACTTTTACTATTGAATAAGCATCAAAATCAAATTCTTTCTTACCTCGGACAGAACATCACTCTCATCCTCTATATAACGAGAACAATTGCATGGTGATCTCTTTAAATTGGACTCGCAACTTACTACTGTCTTCTTGAAAATTCAAGTATCTAAAGTATTTAACGACACTGATATTTACTAATTTTCACCGTCGGAGATTGGTCTTCATCCTACTCTTGGGGTGGTTTGAGAAGCGTCTGATTCTACCCAAATTTGCTTACAACTATGTACTTGGACTTAGATTTGAAGGTGGGCTAGCCCGTTTCTTAGACAAGAGATTTATGTGGGTACCTAAATTAGGAGCCACTGGGGTAGCAAGTTTATCTTGATTTTAAGTCGATCTGTGTGGTGTAAGAGAACCCAATGAATCATTGAATGATGTTGCTTACAAGGTATTGTTCCTGTTCTTCCTTTAGACGCTCTTCCCTACTAGACGGAAGAACCGAGTAACGATACTATTGTCCGAGCCCCATGAATCTCTTGATTATAAAAAGGTATTGTTCCTGTTCTTCCTTTAGACGCTCTTCCCTACTAGACGGAAGAACCGAGTAACGATACTATTGTCCGAGCCCCATGAATCTCTTGATTATAAAAAGGTATTGTTCCTGTTCTTCCTTTAGACGCTCTTCCCTACTAGACGGAAGAACCGAGTAACGATACTATTGTCCGAGCCCCATGAATCTCTTGATTATAAAAAAAAAAAAAAAAACAGGTACAAAATTCCTTAAACTACCCATAGACAGCTAAGAAGATGCACTTATGAACTTCTGGATGTGAAGCTAGTGACCATCTAAATTAAAAATCTTCACAAAAAAATTGACTTAATATGCTTTACATTTTCTGAGTGAGGTATTGTGACATGTCTTTCATATTTATGCTGCTTAATGTTCTATTAAAGTACAGGACAAAACGGGTAGAGGTGTCCACTGATGTTATGGCTCAACATACACCAAGCGTGTCTTTAGAATTTTGTAATTTGTTGCAATTTTTGTCTTTTAAAGTAAGAAATGCTCTGGTAAACCAATGATTGCTAAATTTCTGCCCCTGTTTATCGGAAAGCTTGACAGAAAAATAATTTGAATCAATGAACTTTGCACTAGTCTTTCTAAGTGAGGTCTGGTCCATGTCTATAACATTAATGCTTAATCTGTTATAGTACTTGATAAATTGGATATTGGTGTCCACTGTTGTTATGGCTCTGCACTCAAGTGTGTCTTTAGGGTTCATGCTCTGGAAACACTTCACATGTAACAATTTGTATCTTCAAAAGTGGCTTGACAGCAACCCCTTTAGGTCTAAAAGGTGGGTAAAGCACAGCAAGCTAATAACGCACCCTAATTGACTTCTGGATGTGAAGCTACTGGCCATTTAAATTAAAAAGCTGGACAAAATATTGGATCAAAGAGCTTTGCTTCTTTTTATCTTAATTGGGTCTGGTGCATGTCTTTAATTCCAATGCTGCTTTCATTTTTAATGTACTGGACAAACTGGGTGGATGTGTCCACTGCTGTAATGACTCTTCACAGACTAACCATTAATTTCTGTAATTTACTAACTTCATGGTCTGGGAACACCTCACATGCAACAATTTTCTTCTAAGGTGGCTTGACAGCAACCCTCCAGGTCTAAGAGATATTGAAGCATAGAAGACGCACCAATTAACCTGTTTGTAGAGTTTCTCATTGTTACGCTTGTGTGTTTTTAAGAAGCACCTACGGTTTTTCTCGTGTTTTTCCCACACAGGATAGTGAAATCCGCCAAAAATCATTAGGGAGGTAGAGCTAGGCGGGAAGATTTTCGGCATATTTCTTGGAAGCACATTCACAGAAGCACCAGAGTCAATGGAAAAAGGCATTGGAGTCTTGTTCACAATTATGCATATTTCTTGGAAGCACATTCACAGAAGCACCAGAGTCAATGGAAAAAGGCATTGGAGTCTTGTTCACAATTATGCTTCTGCGGTCCTGGACTGTTCACCCAGGTAGGCTCAGATTCACTACTGGCGGACTCAAGTTTGTTCACTTTAGCACCTCTTGTTGCTTTGCACATGCTCGCAAAGTGATTGCGGCCATGGTACTTGCTGCATTCTTTGCTGTCAGCCTGGAAAGAGTTTCCGACCAGCAATAAAAGCTCAAGGAGAAGCTCTGTCGCTCAACGTGGAGAAATCGAGGTCGAGGATTTGATGCTCTTTATGACTGCTCATGATGAATAAACTCACAGGAAATGGAGAAAATAAAAGTCCCAAGTTAGATCATCAAAATATTGGTTTAATAAACCAGCTGCCACCATGATGCATGATGTAATTGGTAATTCATTAAATAACGTTTCAAACAGAAGGAACTAAAGACTATGAAAGGTATAGATACTTTTATCAATGAATTTTATAAGTCAGTAATTAATGAACAAGTGAAGGAGATTCGACGATACTGATACAGCTACACAGTGCATGTCACAAAGAGAGACGGAGAGACGGAGAGGTAGACAGGGTGGCGCCAGGATTAAACCATGGGTGCCATGTCCTCAATAATAATGTTGCGTACAGTATTAAAGTGCAAGTTGAAATGGGTAGAGGTGTCTGCTGTTGCAATGGCTCCTCACACTCCAAATCTGGTGACCCCTCACATGTAAAATTTGTCCTTTAACCTCCTAGAACATACAGCATGAAACACACTGATGAAAAATTTGATTTATCAAATACAGACTAAAGCAGGTATAAAAAAAAGTATGTGTTACAACCAAAAAAGCATTGAATTTGGGATTTATTTTTAATGATGGCACATTATTGTGTATGTTTGAGTTACAGTGTATGATACTGATAGACAAGAAAACAGTTTGATCCTTTTTCAGACACTGATAAACCTTGCATTTTCTGCAGAAAGCAAATGAGTTGCCTAAGCAGGGCTTTTTCTTAAATTGTTCACATTCTCTTTACTCAGGAAGGTCGCCAATGTTGTTAAATCTAACTTCAAGAATCGATGTTCTTCTTATGATGGTTAGAGAATAGGGCAGAGGTGTTTCATTTGATGGGCGTTCAGGGATTGTTTGACTTCAACCAGGGATCTGGTAAGTCGGCAGGTTGAATGGTAGGCCAATCTGCAAGTGGCTACAAGTGTTCTCTTTGCCAAGAAGGCTAATCTGCAAGTGGCTACAAGTGATCTTTGCCAAGAAGGCTAATCTGCAAGTGGCTGCAAATGTTCTCTTTGCCAAAGCCAAATGAAAAGTATAAGTCTTATCCTTTGAAGCAAGTATCACAGATGTCAAATTTTAATCTCCTTTTAAGCCATCATATAAAAACTTAACAACTCAAGGTGAAAGTTATCTTTTTATTTTTATTTTTTAAGTTAATTCTCCAGTTACTAAAACATGGCACTAATCTTTTTCAAAGGGATGTTATTAATTCTGATAGTGATACAAAATCATACATTTACTATTATACGGTAAGCGGTGGTTGGACGCTTAACTACCAATCCAGAGGTCCCGAGTTCGAATCACAGTCTGGGCCATAAAGTTTTTCAGCTCCCTTGTGCCCATCCAGCACTGAATGGGTAGCTAGGTCTCTTTAGACTCAGCAAAAGTAGATGCGGCAAGGAAAATGATTTCTGATGCAATGGAAACATCCAAAATTTCAAACTTACGATTGCTAAAGGCTAGAGAGAAATGGTTATCTAAAAGTAGAATAATCAATAAGTCCTGAGGCTGCATATATTCTCTAAATGATATATGTCGAGTCCGGTTATTTCAAAGTTATTGGGATAAAAAAGGACATCGAATTATCAGGATACATCAAGTATCACTTATTATGTAAGTGACAAAAACAACATTACTACTTGCATTTTTCTTGAACTTTATTGTGTCAAGGTAAAGAAGAGTAAAATAATGCATAAATGTCACAAATTGTGGAACCATAATCAGACCTAGCAAGTTTACAATCTCATAACTCTTTAATAAAAAAAAAATCTTTATCACTGCATGTACTGTCTAAGTCACAGCGAGGCACAGAATACAGATTAATATATTGCATATAATTGGTTAACCACGTAGCTAGTGTTTATCAGATGTAATGATGATGCCAAAACTTAATCCATTTTAATCTTTTCACATAGCACCTGAAACAAGCTGTCAAAAGAAAGGGAAGAAGTTCATGTATATAAGGTCCACAAAGAGTAAAAAATAATTTCATAAATAATTATATGCCACCATTAATAATGCAGTCACAAGCATAGTATGGCAACTGGCTTCGAGCCAGAATACAAAATTATCTCTTACAATAATGAATAAAACCAAACAGTGATTAAAAACACTCTCTCGCATACACACACACACACACTCTCTCTCTCTCTCTCTCTCTCTCTCTCTCTCTCTCTCTCTCTCTCTCTCTCTCTCTCTCTCTCTCTCTCTCTCTCTCTCTCTCTCTCTCTCTCTCTCTCTCTCTCCGAGTCTGGATCTCTCTTCTAGTTACTACAACTTATGTTTGAAAATTTAGAAAAGGAAAATTTGAAAGCAACCTTTCTCATGTCTTGACTAAATTACACATATATTGAAGTACAGCAACCCTTTCAGCCTATAATAAAGTAAAATACCTCTACTACCTATAGCTACAAGCCACTTTCTTAAAAAGGCCATAATGCAAAAGAAATAAGCATCAATCTTTACAACTGTACAAGACTCAAACTGTGCGAGAACTTAGTGCTAGTTATGAAAAGTGAAAAAAACAGGCCAAATACTCCTGCACTACACTGACTCAGTATTCTATGGTTAACAATTCAATCTCATAGCTTTTTCTAAATTAAGCCTTTTAAAGATAACTACAAGTATTACACTGGTAATATTAGATAGGCTAATTGTGAACACATAGGTGATTTCAGGAAACAAAAAAAAAATTATTTGGAAGTCCCTCATCTCATCAGAACTTACTGCATGATAAATGACTTGATGTTCATACAAAAAGCAGAATATATGACCTGTTATGTCAACACACCATAAAAGTATTCAGTCAGTCAAAGTAATTGTAAGAAAATAAAAAAAAAATAATTTTCCTACCAAATTGAACTTATCCATATAATATAAAAATGTATTATTAATACATGTGTATTTATACATAAATCTTGTTCAGAAATTACTGTATCAGAAAAACGAAAATAAAAACACTAGTGTAGCAAATAGTGGTAAGTACCCTACACTTTTCCTTAATTTATTTAATTTATACACATACATAGAAACACACACGTATATAAATCTCCCGAGGGGCTGCTAGTTATCTGTAATAACTGAGTTTTCACAACCAATATTCAAAGTTTGTACATAACACAACTACAAACTGATAATGACATAAGTTTGCATAATTTTTGCAGAGGGACTGAACCATTACGGCTCTATTCATGTAGTATTATACAGCTCTGAATATTAAAAACTCGTACAACAACAATTAAGTAATTACACTTTTTGCAAACATTCTTACACTGTTATAGATGTATCCTGTTACAGATTAAAAAAAAAACTTTTTTTTAATTATAACAAAAACATAAAAATACATGGCATAAAATGAACACAGAGAAACTGATAATTACATGGTATTGCATTGATTTTGCAAAGACAAATCCAGATCTTTTATTTAGATACAGGTATGTAGAGATCTATATAGAAGTAAGAACAGTAAGCAAAGTTAGTTTTCAAATATTTGGATCAAAATAAAACTGCCCTCACAGTCACAGTGTTAATAAACACAAGAAATAAACATTTAACAATTTTTAGATTACTTTTGCTTTCTCAAGAGATGAACCGTCAGATGAGGAGGAGGGAGTTTGGGAAGCAAAGAAACTGCACAAAAAAAGAAAAATCAGACACACCAAAAAGAACAAATAGAAAGAGATCCAGAAGATCCAACAGAGTTATATGCATAATTGTGGAATTCACTGACTGTGCAACATTATGTTAAAAAGCAAACCTTTAACTTCCGTGGCACTTGGAGTAAAGGCTCCAAGTTTGTAAAGTTTTGACAAAAACAAAAACAAAAAAATTTACTTTCGTTTAAACCAACCCCCATTTTATTTTACTAACACTGAAAAAAGAAAATGTAAATATGAAATAATGATTGAAAAAAATTTACATTAATTGCAAGCTGAAACATTTTTGCCCTCAGTTTGAATATTTACTTGTTTATACAAATTTCGCTTGATGCTGAACTTCTTAAAACAGCATCATAATGTCGCACATCTTAACAAAGTTCTGGATGTATCTGAAATTCCCGAAAATTTTAACTCAAATTAACATGGTGTTTATAGTTACAGAAAAAAGTCAAGTATAGACATAAAAAATATTTATGAATCTTTACTTCCAACTAATTAAAAAAAAAATTAAATCATGTCAATTCCGTGCTTTGACTTCATGTGAGTTTTTAGAGTGACCTTGTAATTGAAGCCCTGATCGCAGATGCTACACCTTAAGTATTTCTCTAAAGCATGTATTCGCATATGAAGTTTAAGAGTCTCATTCTCTGTACAGACTTTCCCACACACCGAGCACACAAATTTCTTTTCACTTTTATGAACATGTCTTTTGATATGAGCAGTAAGTTGTGTTCTGCTTCCAAATTGTTTTGGACATTGAGGACACTTAAGACCCATGTCCTGCTTGTGTATGGTAGTCATGTGTCTTACTAGCCAACCCTCTGTGGGAAAAGTCCATGGGCACATTGAACAAAGATATTTTTTTGAGTTTGCAACCGTACCTCCATTATTGATTAAGGCACTATTACTATCTCCCTTGGTTTTATCTCCATTTTCCTCATGAAGTGCCAGATGTGCTTTCATATATCTATAGCTTTTCCCGCAAATATGGCATGGAAGAGGCTTTTTATATTTGTGGTGCCTTTCATGGTTCCAAAGTTGCCGTTTGGTGGCAACGCGGTGCCCACAGACCCTACATCGTAATAGTTGATCCCAGTGTTCCTGCTGATAGTGTTGTTTTAACAGTTTGATGAAACCAAAATCTTTGTTACAGAAGATACAAAATGTCCTGTGAGTATAAGAATGTCGATGAAAGTCACTTTGACAGGTAAAAATGGCAGGGCAGAGAGAGCAGTGCCATTTGCCTTTCTTGGTTTCAATGCCTAGATGAGCATCAATATGTTCTTTCAGCATAGTTATATTAGACAATGTCTTTTTACAGGTGCAACAGATGAAAACACTCTCTTTAGTGTGCATATTTTTTATATGATTGACAAGATGACAATTTTGCAATTTTATGCCACATATTGGGCAGGGATGAAATTTTTTTGACCAAGAAACATCTTTGCCGGTATCTGTAATATTTGCCCTACTGAATCTAGAAAAATTTGTTTTGGATGAGTCACTGGTCTCCTCTGCCTCTATGTTTCCAACATTATGGTACAAATCTTGATGGACAATGAGGTGAGCTTGTGATTGAAAAAAGCAGTGACAAGAGGGACATTCTAACTTTTTACTTGGAGTTTCAAAATGCTCCGTCATTTTGAAATACTGAGTTTTACACAATTCACAGGTCTTTGCTCCCTGTCTATCCTTTGGACGGCTTTTGCAGGATAATTGTTTTTCGGCTTCTGAAAATGTTCTTTTCGAGATATTTTTACTCGATGATCCTTTTTTGTTCACATTAAATTTTTGTTGGTTTTCTTCCACCAAAGTAATTTTCTCTGCTTTACTACTGTCCATGGTGAAGTTCTGTGTTTCTTTTTTTAATTCAAAGCTATACCGGTAGCTATCAGAGCTTCTTTCTCCATGAACCTGCGTAGACAAAGCTGGTGTCTTGGAGTCCATCCAGTTTGCATTTTCATTTTTATGCTCTGAATTATGGATCATTTTTAAATGCTCTGTCAGCTCATTTTTAGACTCTACAAGTTTCTCACACACACAATGAGCATTTTGTTCCTCTTCTGAATTTGACTCTATTTTACTACAACATTTGCAAAGCAGTTTAGAAGGAATAGATTCAGGCACATTTTCACTTTTACTACCAGTATCACTCTCACTCTCAGATATCATATCAAAATCCTCATCATTGTCATGGTGGTTTGAAAGTGTGTAAGTGGTTTCAGTACTTACCTTTTGTGTATCAGTTAGTGTGATTGGTCTTTCATGTGGAGCTACAGAATGAGTGCTAGTAAGTATTGATCCTTGGATGACTGCACTTTTATCCTCAAAGGAGGATAAGGCAACCTCAGCATATTTTTCTTGAGCTTCAAGGTTAATATCCTTAGCAAGGAAGCAAGGCTGTCCATGCTTTTGAAACGAATATGCTGATTTGATTTCTTGGATTTTTGAAGAATGTCCTGCTTTTTCCCACACCAGCTTAAGTTTCATAGTTTTGTCAAATCTCCATCTCATTGAGGGTTTGTCATCTAGATATAGCAGGACATAACCAAATGCACCTGATGCTGTGACCTCATCACAATCTGAGTTCAGCTCTAGATTCTGCATTGTGCACAAAATGAGAAAATTGCTGCATTAATACTAAAAGTGAAGCCCGCAATGTTTCTGCAACTTTCTTTTGCCACAGATTGATTCTTCAGAAATTTTTCAATGAAAAAAAAAAATCCACATTTTATGAATATGAATGTTTCACTGCTGGAATATGATTTGACATTTGGCCAATGCAGTACCTGAAAGTAAAATAAAAATGTAATTAAATATAAATATGCATTATCATTTAATTTTTGTACTATTGGCGGTAACATTGTATCTCAGATTCTTTTCATAAGTTCATTTATAGATGTATTTGATTAATATCTTTTTTCATACCATGCAAATTTTGCACAGGCAATTCAGTGCAACTTCAGCTAGGAAAAGTATGGGGCTAAAAGCATATTTATTTAATCCTTATATCTCCCCCGCCCCCTCCCCTTTCCACTCCAAGCCTGGCATTACCTGCTATAAATTTGAGACAAAAGCTCAAAACTTCTCAAAAGTTAATTAAGTTCCTACTACTTTCCTAGAAAACCAAGAACTTCATATTTTAGCATTTTGGTTGAAATTGTTTTATTAGCATACAACATAAAAAAAAACCCTTAAAATATGAAAGGACAAAAGCTGACAATAAACAGATTGTACCGTTCATATTTTCCAAATATTATATGGCTTAGCAAAAGGTTTAGCAGATAAATTTAACGAACTCAAATCTTTAGAAAAGGTTTACCTGTTTTGTTTCACATCTGACAAAGCATTTTTCTGCGAATAAATTTCAAGCTATACTTAGTTCTAAAGAAAGAAAACTTGTAGCTATGCCCAAACATAAGTTTAATGGAATCAATAACCTACATAGATTGCCATCCCTCATTGGTGTGCAGTATCCTAGACAGATGATGCACCTTTCCGACCTCTCTCTTTCAATACCTAACAAAGTTCAGATGAAAACATTACAAATTACGTGTAGTAATGTTAGTATTAACCTTCAAAAACACTCAAAGGAGGCTACAAAATGGTAATTTAATCTTGGTTGAGTTTTAATCCCCAGTAAACAGGTTCAATTTAAGAAAATGAGCAAAAAAAAAATATATCGACTTTGGCAAATTGTGTTGAATTGGTAATTATGAAAAGGAAACAAAAATTTCAGATTCTAACCATGTTGTTACATGTAGTGAACCGAGACTGCAGTTTTTTTCTGATTTGTTGAGGGAACCAAAATCATGGCACTGTATTGAAGGCTTTTTTAAACATCATATGATTATATAATTTATAATTATAATAATGTCTAAAATATGCTTTAGTTTTCAACATATGAGAGTTTGCTGAATGTTCTAGATTGTCACAAGCAAACCTAATCACTACCAAAGAAGCCAATTAATTTTAAAACCATAAATGCAACACACCGGAATCCACTTAAAGTCAACACCTTTAAGGGAAACTCTTGCTCAAAGTCAACTCTGTTTGGCAGTCCTATTTTGTTTTTTGATATTGTTACATTTGGCTGAGCGCAAGTCTTACTTTTAAAAAGTCAATTGAATTTTTCAATCCTGAGGTAAGTGTGGACTTTACCCAGATTCCACTACACTCACCCTTATACTGAGAGTTTTTGGCATAATTTTTTTTTTTTTTTTTTTTTTTTTGGGGGGGGGGGGGGGGTCCATATGACTTTGAAAAAATTTTGCAAAAACAGATGTAATACAATTTATGAAAATGTTCCTAGTTCTTCTCCTAGTTGTTCAGGGATTCAACCACTGGATGCATTTACCATTCACAAAGTAAAAACCATACCATAATCTTAAGGCTGTAAATAAAGTCACCCATTTTTTAATAGACACCAACTTTAGAACTATATCTTGAACATCTTTTTCCAAACTTAAAATCAATTCCTATGATTCCAATAACATGAGGGTTTTAAAAACTAAAAGACTGTATAGTATGTATCACTGTATGTCCAGTAAAAATCAATGTACTTTCCCATAACACACAGTATACTTAATAAATTTGCTCAGCAAGCTTTGCAATTCCCATGGTCTTACATTATAGTCAAGAGATTAAAATATTCAGGCCTCTAAAACAATAGAAGTTAGTACACTGCCTGGTCAGCATTAATTACAGTGAACCTCAGATTAGCTCGGACCCAACAAGACCTCGGGCTCAACGAGGGATTGACGAAGTCTTCTTTCTTTTCCACTTTGCCTCAATAAATTAACCTTGGATCCAATGAGTATCACATTTACCAACCTCGGGTTAAGCAAGATGCAACAAGGCTGTCTTGGGCCTCAAGAGAAGAAAAATTACTTTATAAGTTACAGTACACACTACAATTTTGGGCACTTTCTTTGTCTGGGTGAGAAATTAAAAATTAGATCCCTAGGCATGTGCGATTGAAGATGTGTGTGTGTGCGCGCAGACAGGTGTATCGAGGAGAAGGGAAAGGCCACTACCACAGGGAGGTGGAGAAAACAAAGCCACCTGGGTACTCCAGACCTAGTGCTAGGTGCAAGGCATCGCGGCAGGAAAAAAAAAGAAGAGATAGAGAGAGGGGAGAGGGGGGTGCTCCACGAAGGGTAGAGCCACAGCCATCTGTATCCAGTCGGCCATGGTAGAGCTGCAGTGAAGGGTAGGGAAAGGGTGTGCAGTTATGAGGCTAGATCTAAAATTTAGGAAGGTCCATAGAGAGAAAGGGTACATGCTTACAGTTACACACAATCAAAGCAGTCATGTAGATCTTTATTACATGAGAAAGAGAGAGAAAGAGAAAGAGAGAGAGAGAGAGATAAACAAGCATGTATAGTCAGTAAGTGAAGTAGCGAGGCATAGAGAGGAAGTGAAAATCTAAGAAAAGAAGGAAATAAGTTAATTCTTTTTTTCAACGAGGGTGAGACTGAGTCTAGTGTGTGTGAACGAAAGAAATACATTGCATTGGAGAGAGAGAGAGAGAGAGAGAGAGAGAGAGATAAAGAGAGAGGGGGGTAGAAAAGGTGTCAGGAAGAGTCAGAGAAATGGTTTGAAAAATGAATGTGTTTTAAAAAAAAATATATTAATTTTTTTTTTTTAAATGCAAAACAAAACTTACTTCCTCAACACTTAGCCAGGTCCGTTCATTTGGTTCTGCAATGTAGGGAGGTAACTGATTAAAATAAAAGTTTAGAGTTGGGTAGGTTCTCCCCTTTGAAGACATTTTTTCAATTTAAAAGTCACCTTTCATCCAACGAGACCTCGGCTTCAACAAGGAAATGCTGTGAGACTCGAGTATCTCGTTATATGCAAGGTTTACTGTGCAAGTCTTTCATAATTTCATGTGATATCCATAAAAGAATTCCCTTTTCTACATGAAACAACTGCAGAAAATATAGGCCAATTTCTTTTTTCAAAATTTTCAGCAATATTTAGTTTGAGCTATGATTTAATTAAATCTGCAGTCCTCAGATCAGTCAGATAAATTGTGCATCGATGCTCAATGTTCGTAATTAGCTCATTATCAGATCCCCATATGAAAATTAGCCATCTAAATGACAAGATTTGCAATAATTGGAAAAACCTTTATATTTTTTCCATCACTTTCATTGGTGGTGGTCTAAGAAAATCCATTGCTAAATAATTAAGTATCACCGTAGTAATCAGTTAAGAGTTAATGCAGGCGACAGCACAGACCATCATTACTTTCGTTTTGATTTCACAAAAAAAAAGGCCTGATTTAAAAAAAACATTGGTATTATTGAAGGCTCTGAAAAGGATACTATTAGTTAGGTCTAGATCTAGATCTGGGGAGAAAACTGCACTGTTTGCCTCAAATTATGCGAGCCCACCATAAGTTAGGTCTAGATCTATACACCACACACACACACACACACAGAGCCTCCACCACCCCTGTAGACGGTCTATGCACCTTTCTTTGTTTCTGTCACAACCGCACAAGACCACACTAACTTGGCTAGGCCTTGTTGTGCATGCTATTAATTAATACGCAGTGACTTACTGACTGTATTGGGTTTACAACCAAGCTATATCCCGCCCACGCATCCTTATGCATCCCCCCTTTTGGGTTTCACCTTTTCTCATCCACTACAAGGTGTTGACTTTAGCGAAAATGTCCCCAAGCCATTGACTTTATAAGAAAATCAGTTACTTAAACAAAGAAGGAAAAAAAACGGGACCGCAGTGTGGTATTGACTTCAAGTGGATTCCACTGTATACTAATATCCGACTGAAGGTTCAGATTTATTGGAAACTTTAACTAGAGGTACGATTCATCATAATCATAATCCCCTTCCCATTTTACTACGTGTATTCTAAATTCTGTCTTATGAAGGCTAAATCTATCATTTTCTCCGACAGAATAATTAGATCTAGTTTTTTTGCTAGATCTTAGGCTTAAATTGTAAAAAAAAATTTGAAGACTTTAGATCTAGATCTACATTTGCTGCAACTTTAGAATTGGAAGTTCAGTTATATTGCTAGTTAGTAATGTTACCCTCATAGTTTAGACTACTAAAAGATATCACCTCGTAAACATGAGATGTTTTTCTTGTATTCTTTGTTTGTAATAAATCACACTATGTCTAAACCTAGACAGTTTACTTGAATTCATAATTCGTAGTGCAACGATCTGGACTAGAATCTAGATCTTGATCGAGACTTTGGAATCTAGAACCTAGATTCTAAACCTAATCTAAATGATTAGATTGAATTCAGAAAACAAATCACACAAAAACCTCATTACATGTATTTACTCTTCTTTTTACTTTGGAAAATTGGATCCACATCCTAGCCAAACGATAGTAAACGATATCCAATGTAGGTATTAGAAAACTAGCTCCATTCGATATCCCAAATAAATTTCAGCGAGAGTGACCTTCCTTGAACAACTGGCAAATACTGTTCCTAAGCTTAGAAGTGCAAATTACTCTTCAGAGACGGAATATAATTTTATATCTTATCAGCTAACATGTAGGTTAAATCTAGACATTATAAATGCATGATTATGTGACATTTTTTAAAATAAAATGTAAAAAAAAAAAAATAACAACAGTGTAATACAAGAAAGGCGTTTATGGCGCTCTGTGCTTACAAGAATACCGAAGAAAGCTAAAAAAAAGAACACAAGAAATGGATGAACAAAGAAATTCTTGAACTAATGGAAGAAAGAAGGAAATCTAAATCAGATCAGGTAAATTACAAAATGCTAAACAAGGAGGTGAAAAAGAAATGCAATGAGGCAAAAGAAAAATGGATAAATGAACAATGTCAAGAAATAGAGCAAAATCAACATTTAGACAGTAAATATATGCATTCAAAGATAAAGGAAGTAAGTGGAAAGCAGAGCTGCACCAGTACAAACTGCATTAAATCTAAAGACGGAACAGTGCTAATGGATAAAGAAGATGTTTTGAGCAGATGGTCAGAATACATAGGGGAGCTTTTCAAAGACAATAGAGGAGAGAGACCTGCAATAAAGAAAAACACAGATGGCCCACCAATTTTAAAAGCAGAAGTAGAGGCAGCCATAAAAAAAATGAAACGTGGGAAAGCTACAGGTCCCGATGGGATACCAATAGAAATAATTCTAGCTCTAGAAGAAATGGGTATAGGGATGACAACTAAACTTCTCAATGCAATTTATGATAGTGGAGCAATCCCAGAAGACTTGGCAAAATCTGTATTTATAGCTTTGCCAAAAATCCCAGGTGCCACTGAGTGTGAGCTACATAGAACAATTAGTCTGATGAGCCACATTACCAAAGTTCTACTGAGAGTACTGATGCTTAGAATGCGCAAGAGCTTAAGACCAGAGATAGCTAAAACACAATTTGGTTTTGTCCCTGACAAAGGAACTAGGAATGCAATATTCACATTATCAATGTTAATGGAAAGATGTATTGAAGTTCAAAAGGATCTCTACATATGCTTTATTGACTATTCTAAGGCTTTTGACAAGGTAAAGCATGAAAAGTTGTTTGAGATGCTGAATCAGCTAGATATTGACGGAAAAGACTTGAGGGTGCTTAGAAATCTCTATTGGGATCAAACTGCTGCGGTAAGGGTAGGTGGAGAACTCAGTGAGTACACAAATATTAAAAGGGGAGTGAGACAAGGTTGTGTGATGTCACCAGACCTGTTCAACTTGTACAGTGAAGTAATTTTAAGAAACTTGGATGGAAGTGAAGGACTCAAAGCGAATGGTGACAATCTGAACAACCTAAGATATGCAGATGATACTTCTCTATTAGCAGGATCGGAAGAGGATTTACAAAGGCTTCTAAATATTGTTGTAGAAGAGAGTGAAAAGCTGGGATTGTCTCTAAATGTAAAAAAGATTGAATGTATGGTAGTATCTAAGAAGAAAAACAATCCAGAATGCAAGCTTTTTAGCAAGGGAGAACAAATCAGGCAAGTACAGAAATTCAAATACCTAGGATATACATTGACATAAGACGGTAAATGCAGGACTGAAAATTAGAAGAGAATAGCCATTGCAAAGGCTTCTTTCCAAAAAAATGAGCACCATTCTTAAAAATAGAAATATATCATTTTCAACCAAATTGAAGGTTTTGAAAACATATGTGTGGTCTCTACTTTTATATGGATGCGAAACTTGGACAATAACTGCAGGAACCAAGAAAAATTTAGAGGCAGCGGAAATGTGGTTCTACAGGAGAATGTTAAGAATATCATGGAAAGGAAAGAGGACAAAAGAATCGATATTAGAAGAAACGAATCAAGAGAGATCCCTCATAAAAAAAATAAGGAAAAGGCAACTGAAATTTTTAGGCCACATATGTCGTCATAAGGGACTGGAATTTTTATCTCTTACAGGCAAGATAGAAGGTACAAGAAGCAGAGGTAGACAAAGGATTACATTTCTTGATAGCTTGAGCTCTTTTGTGACAGAAAACAACAAAGACAACATAGCCTTACTGCGGATGACGGAAGATAGGGACAGGTGGAGAATCATGATCGCCGATGTCTGTTCCAGACAGGGCATTTGAGAAGAAGAAGTGCTTACATTGCAATATTGAGGTATCGCATGGCAACTAAGATTTCTTGACGGTCGTCGGTAGACTCTCTCTCTCTCTCTCTCTCTCTCTCTCTCTCTCTCTCTCTCTCTCTCTCTCTCTCTCTCTCTCTCTCTCTCTTTCTCTTTGTCTCTCTATCTCTTTCTACTTTCTCTCTCCTTTCGTCTCTCTCTTTCTCATTTCTTTTTCTCTCCCTCCTCTCTCTTTCTCCAACGATCTCTTTCTCTCTCTTTCTCCCCCTCCTTCTTCCTGTCCCTTTCTCTCTTTTTCTACTTCTTTTTCTATCCCACTCATTTTTTGCTCTCCCTCTCAATCTCCTTCCTCTCTTTCTCCCTCTCTGTCTTCCTCTCCCTTTCTCTCTTTCTCCCAATCTCTCTTTTTCTCTCTCACTCCTTTCTTGATCTCCCTCTCAATCTTCTTTCTCTCGCCTCTCTCTCTCTCTCTCTCTCTCTCTCTCTCTGTCTCTCTCTCTCTCTCTCTCTCTCTCTCTCTCTCTCTCTCTCTGTCTCTCTCCTATTTGTCCTCCCTCTTTCTTTCCTCCCTCTTCTCTCTTTCTTTCTCTCTCATCTCTGTGTCCTCACTTTCTCCCTCCCTCTC
>JAWDGP010002226.1:875000-960000 GCA_033675545.1 Elysia crispata
CAATTTGCAATCTGTCAGTCAAGACTTAAAGGTGTCCAGACCTATTACAATAGTTTAGTATTGAATTAGAGGTCTAGATCTAAGTCTAGATCCGTTATTTTTATATCAAGAGATCTTTAGGTCTAGATCTAGATCTAGATCCAGTTTGTGAAAAAAATAGTATTTTTTCGTAAATTTATATCTACAGTACTAGATATAGCATACATGAAGATTAAACCATTTGGAGACAATAGTCGGATCTGGACAAGATGAAGATATTTTGGAATGTTCAAACTAGGAAGTTGGATAAGATGATAGAATCATAGATTATTTGTTTACAATCAAACTCCAATTTTAATTTTTTTGAGAAATGAAGTTATAACATTAACGGCAGATAACCTTAGATAAGGTGAGATATCCATAAATAACACTGAATGTACTGTAGTTATAATCATTTTATAAATAATGTGAGATATCCTCAGATAACACGGAGGTCCACTTGAGGCTGAGATAGCACCGAGTTGAACTTGAGATAACACTTGATTAAGCTTGAGACTGTTAGATATCCTGAGATAACACTGTTGAACTTGAGATAACACCGGATTGAGCTTGAGACTGTTAGATCAATCCTGAGATAACACCGGATTGAACATGAGACTGTTAGATCAATCCTGAGATAACACCGGATTGAAGATGAGACTGTTAGATTAATCCTGAGATACCACCAGATTGAACTTGAGACTGTGAGAAATCTTGAGATAACAGGGAGTTGAATTTGAGACTGTTAGATATCCTGAGATAGCACCGTAGTTAAAGTTGCATTTTCTTGGAAATCCAAAACAATGGTGAAATCTTTATTTTCTTGGAAAATGTGATGATGGCAAAATGAGATATTGCATGGTGGTCTGACTTCTGGATTTCTTTCTATACGCATTGTTGCTAGTGCTGGGCATTTATGTCAGAGGGAACTGACACACTTTAGGGTGTATTCCATTTGCGCTTCTTGAGAGCGAAAAAACACAAAGTTATGTACGTCATGAGATAGATGGACTCAGATTCAAAGAACACCTTGCATTCAACGAACAGAGAAAAATTCCCCCTCTTTTTCCCTCTTTGACTCTCTTAAAATACCTTGCATCAAAGGAACAAATCTCAGACCCATCCTTGGGTTCAATGAACTACAAGTATTGGCAAATCCGTTATAGAATGCTTTTTTACTTAGAAACTGTGAAGTTGAAATTCAATCAAAAGGTCCCCAGTAGGCTGTTAAGAATAGTTGGGTACCAAGGGGATAGGCTATATTATGCCATAGTAATACTAGGGATAGGGGATAGCAAATTATTGACATGTAGGGAGAAGATAATAAAAAGAGAGGGGGAGGAGGGCATGGACTGAGGGAGCGGCAGCCAATGCATGGGGAGATCATGATGCAGGATCAAAGAGCCAAAGCAGCAGTAACTTGGGCAATGGTGGGAAGGGTGAAAAGACATGTGGTTAGTTGATAAAAACAAGGGAGATAATTATGTGGTAATTTCACTTTATTTGGTTACTTCTCTTGTGGTGCCTTATGTCATGGCTCCAATAAACCTTGCATTCAACGAAGCTTTAAAAATGACCGAACCAGTTTGTTGAGTCCGAGGTGTACTGAGATATTTAGGTAAATTACTATCATTTTCCAATTCAACCTCCTAGTCTACTCCCAAAGTGTCTATCTACTTCATCTAAAAACATGAGCTTGTCTATTACGTACTTTGATATCCAAGAGGGGGGCAATCAGGGGAAGGCAGGCAACCAGGCAGGAGGTATTTGAGATAATAAAAGCTTACAACATTTGATAAATCTGAGTTTTGCCTGTTGTTTTGTTGAAACATATTATCCTCTGCATGTCTTTTAAAGATTATTTGGAATTTCTTTTTCCATTATGGCAGTGTGTGGTTCTTGTGATTTCCAAAGTCTGAACTGTTATTTTCGATTATTATTCATACTGACTTAATTTGGATGTTTTCTAGTAGTTGTTTGTATAATTTGTAAGGTGGTTAATTTGGAAGTAGAAATGTGAACCTTTGGGTCATTAACTTTCTTGAATTTTTTTTTTGTTACTATTGCTTATATTTCTTTTCAACCAAATTTGTGAAAATGCTCCAGTCAGTTTTTTACAAACAGAAGTAGACTGAGAATACTTATTATAATATAATGCAAGACATCCAATCCAAATACAAATTGACCTATCAAAAAAATAGGGGTTGGCAAATTGTCCCATTTTTACTCCCTTTCCTTCTACTCAAATGAAGGCTCTACGTGAATTCAGGAAGTAAAAGAAAAACATTGTACTCTAATGTGTTTAAAAGGCTTTACTAACACTTGTTTGCAGTAGCTCAAAATAGGAGTTTAAAGATTCTGTTCTCTTCCTTGACAGGTTTCAAGTATTGAATATCAAGATATCACTGCAAAATGAATAAGGTGCGGCTAAATGAGGCACAACAGACATTGGAGGCTGTCAACCTCTCTGGATGCATTTTCATATACCTAGATGACAAACCATCAGTCAGACTATCGTTTTCACAGAAACTTAAAGTATACTTTGACATTGTAGATAACTCACAAACTTTTACAAGTGGGTGTCATCTTCGAGCTCTTGCTGCATTTGATCACAACCAGACCACAGATACAAGTTATGAAGAAAGTTGTGCTTGTGCTGAAGATTCTATCATCTTGAGTGAAGTTGGGCAAGACAGATTCTTTGCAAATTCTGATAATGATATTTCGATTGCAAGGCTAACTCATGAGGATTCGAGCCTTTCCATACCTCATTTAGGGGCTGCATCAGATAGAGTAGGACTTAAAGAAGACTTCTATTCTCTTGAAGGTGGATCACATCAGTTGTTGATACAATGTGATACATCTTCAGATGACAAGCAAGCAAATCTTTTTGATGAAAAAAATCTTACAAAGCAGGAAGGGGCTAATTCTAATCCCCTTTCTCAGGACAATGAAAAATGCTCATCAAAAGAGCAGTTCTCTTACTATAAATCTAGTAAAGCTGAAAGGAGGGATGTTAAATTTTCCAAATCAAAAATTGCTCCTTCACAATTAAGATTGAAATGTTCCCATTGTAGCATTACCTTTTCAAGCAAAGCTAGACTGGCAGCTCACAATAGGATGCCTGGATGTATAAAACAGTGTGAAAAATGTGGGGAGAACTTCTTATGTTTTGCTGATTTATTTATCCATCAATACAGAAAGTACGACCCAGATTTCATGGCTCAGAATTATCCTTTGCTTTCAATTCTCAAAAGTGATGATTGTAAATCTACCCAATGCCCCTTTTGCACAATCAAATTTCAAAGTGCATCAAGTCTTTTAAAACACCTTCAAGTGAAACATTTCTCTGATGCAACATATGCTTGCTGTATGTGTGATCGTGCTTTCAAAACATTTTCTTTGTTAAACTCTCATCGTGTCAAATGCTCTTCAAAAAAGCAGAGAAAGAAGAACATTTCAAAATTTGCATCCACCACAAAAAGTGAAGATGATAGTTTGCTTGTGGCAGGGTCTGTTAAGATTTGCAATTCCTCGTACAATTCACTTGCTGAAGGTCTTATGGACATTGATGGAAAAAATAATTTGATGCAAAGTAGGTCCAATACTGAACTTCAGGAGAAGATTCAAAATAGTGAAAATGAAATGCAAAAAGTCAATTTGTTAAAATTTCAGCAGAATTCATGCAGTTCTGATTATACTCTATCTGCTGTGGAGCCAGAAGTCCCCAAACTGGCTAATTTACAATCTGAGCATACCTGTTCCTACTGTACCAAAACTTTTCCTAGTTCTGCAGAAAAAGAAGCCCATAACAGATTATCAAAGTGTGTAAGACAGTGTGAACAATGTAAGAATGAATTCCCATGTGAAGCAGATTTATTTGTGCACAAATACAAATATCATGACAGACAACATCTTGTGGAACAATTTCCTTCATTAGCAATTGGTGAAGGCAACCAGTTAGATGAGCTTCAGTGTCCCATTTGCAATAGTTATTTACCCGCCACTGTAATGCAGCATCACTTACAAGCAAAACATTTCTCAGATGAGTCCTATTCTTGTTGTGTCTGTAAATCTTATTTCAAAACAAGTTCTTGTCTAAAATTCCACCTTGATAAGCATTTTTCTAAAAGAAAAAGAGAATCTACTGCAGATGATAGAGGGTCGTTGATAGTTCAGAAAACTAAAAAGAAGACTGAATTCATTCCCTCAGATCTGGAAATGTCATATCATTCCATGGAAGACTGTGCTGAAACTAATAAGCCAGTTAGTAGCATTTTTCATGTCAGAAAAATAAAGAAAAAACAAAATCCATGTGACAATGGCCATGATTTGCCAAACAACGGAGAAATAAATGAACCCAATATCCTAGGGGCATCAGTTCAGAAATCTGATTTAGAAACGAAAAATTGTAGCTGTAAGCATTGTGGTAAAACATTTAGTAATCAGTTAGCCAGAAATAATCATAAGAAAGTCCCACCATTGAAAATAAAGTGCCCAAAATGCCCATGCATATTGGATTCACAGGCATCATTGATAATCCATAATTTTCAGGTTCATGAGAGACAATTTCATGAGGAAATGGTCAAAGGGAGTTTTTCAGGAACTAAAAAAAGTTCAGGAGACATTGATAAAAGCTCCCTCCATCGCTGTCCTCTGTGTTGGAAATCAGTCATCCGGCTTAGAAAACATGTTGCTTTATGTCACACTGGTGAGATGTTGTATCAATGCTGTGTCTGCGGTAAAAAATTTAGCTCTAGTGCTACACTTAAAAGGCACTGTGATGATCATTTAAAAGAAAGGAAGGGAAAATTTCAATGCTCAAAATGTCCAATGGTGACAAACAATCACTCTGATTTCTTTAAACATGCAGCAACTCACCGCAGTCAGTGTGTGTTTTGCAAGACAGAGTTTGGTCATTCACACTTGTTGTGGTCCCACTACTTATCTCAGCATGAAGATGAACTATTCACCTGTAATACATGCGGTAAAAAGATAGCCACTAAAGAACAGTTGGAAACACATATGAAGTACCACCGTTTCACTCATTTTCAACCTTGTCCTAAATGTGGCATCATGATCAAGGGAAGTCTCAAAAAACACCTCAAAAGAAAGCATCATGGCGAACTTGATGAGACAGATAATAAAACTATGATACCCATTACAGGTGCTGAAGAGAATGTTGATGGTCATACCTCTTCATTTAATTCCAACAATTACCAATGCCACAATTGCCCTGAGTCATTTTCTAACAATCAAAGTCTTACGCAACATAGGAAAAGCCACAATGGGAAAAATATTCCTTGCCCAAATTGTAACAAGACCTTTTCCACGAAAAGTATTCTCACGAAACACATAGATAGAGTACATCTGAAAATATCCAGGCATATTTGTGACATATGTGGCAAGAAGGCCACCAGCAGTTATAATCTGAAAGTCCACAAGCGTATTCACTCTACTACTAAGCTTTTTAACTGTGATCTTTGTGACCAGGGTTTCAACTATAAAGCTTCTCTCCAGGGACACATGAGATCCAAGCATAGTGGACATCAATTTGAGGCCATGAAAAATACATCAGCATAAATGTGCTGTGAATGGGGCATAGACTTGAATTGCTTAATTCACAAGAAAAGGCAAGGAGGATAATAAATTGACTTTTTTTTAAACACGTATGACATAAAGTCAACATGTTTTGTGTGGAACAAAGCCTATGTAGGTTTCAAAGAGAAGGCCTTACCTCATGAAGCTCCAAATATTGTATGCTTTTCTCTTCAGACCAAATGTGCCTTATACTTGCAATGCTGCTGAACACAAGTTCTTTATGTTGTAAAGATCAAATGTAATCAATCTGTAATCAGACTAGCCTGGACATGCACACAAATTTGTGCTGAATAGTAGAACATATTGGATTAATTAAAGCTTCTTGTGGTTTCCTGTTTGCTGCTGAAAGATCAGGCCATATCACCCTCCATCATCTGACAATGCTTATAAATGTGAGGAATTGATACAATAATTTCTTTCTTGGAAGCTGCTAGTTGGAAAACAATTTTTTATTCTCTTTATTTTACATTCATCATTTTCATCTCTGCAACTCTGCTTAGAGTTAATCATCTCTAACCTGATCATGGAGGTGGGGAGTTATGTGAAGGTGCAAGCCCATGTTGCTGGTCAAAGAGTTCATTTCATCTATCATCACTGTCGTACACCAAGTCAAATGACTAAGTGAAGAATACAAGTCTCTAGGAAAGTTGAAAAGTCCAGAAATCTAGACAGTTAAAAGCTGTGTGTGAAAAATAAGTATTTGGGTTTTCAATCAATAGTATTTTTTAGGGATCCCTCATTTGCTTTGTATTGTATCTATTCGCTTTACATATTGTGTATTGGCTCTCTTACATGCAAGTCACAACACTTCATAAAAAAGTCTTCTTTTAACAAACATAGTACAGATAAAAGTTTAATGCTAATTTAAGTACAAGATTAATAAATCAATGAAGAGAATGAAAGGAATGTGTAGGATCCATTTAGTTCGATTTAAACAGGGACTGAAAATGTTAACTACATGAGAGACAAACTTGAGTGACTAAGAGCTAAACATATTAGGAAATCGAGAAGAAATAAGGTTAAGTGAAGAAGAATAAAATGATGTAAACAGCACTGGTACCCATGACAGTAGGAAGAACCCTATAAAGAATACAGCTTTTGTCCTTTTCTTCCCAATATGATCTAACAACAAATGTAATAAATTCTAATCCACTACAAGACATGTCAATCAATAAAATGAGCTTGTTGGGTTTAAACTTGCTGTGAGTGAATAAAATTGGGGTTTCTTAGCCCTCGGAATATTAAGGGACCTCCTATCTAAAAGGACGGGTTGTGAGATTGAGACCACTGTGTCAAATTATTATTTTTTTTAAATTATATTTCTCTCTTTTTAAAAATTTGGATAATTTTCTTTACTGTTTATTGTCATATTAATAAGTTGATATAAATTTCTTTTGTGTCGGTTTTCCTTTTTTTTTTTTTTTTAATTATTTTCATGAACTACTTAAATGCTCTATTTTTTGTGTTTGAATTGTATTGAAAAGGGCTTATAAACCCTGTAACTGCAAGTTCTAAGTTTTAAAATTTTACAAATTTACATTATTGGCACTTTCGAAACATATTTGGGTTTCAGAGAAAAAATTCCAAGGCATGCCAAAAAATGGTCATCATTTGTAACCAGTTTTGAGTATATATATATATATAGTACTTGAAAATCATGAGTGCAATAGTCTTCATATCTAATCTAGTTAATTTAAAATTCTGGAATAGTTTAAAAACCTATTTTGTAGTCAGAATTTTTTAATGTGATACTAACCTTAAGTTTATTTCCTGTTAATTCAATTGTATTATCTTGAGTATGATATTCCTGAAATGCGATAAGAAATAGTAAGCCTAGAATTAAATACTCGATGGCTTGTGTTGACACATGGAGTATGCTAGTCTTAGGTCTAATTTAATCTCAATGGTCCCGAGCTGTTATGTGTTAGGCTTAAATAAAAAACTCCATAACGTATTTTTTTTTTAATCATATTTCAATCAGCTAACACTTGCCTTGAAAGGCATTTGATATGACTGTCGCATGCATTGCAAGTGAGGTAGATAGAAATGTTTGCCCACTGTTATTAGTGTTAAATTAACAAAATCTGATTAATGGTAATACCTATCAAAAAGCTTTATTTATTATGATGTGTCATTTGTTTACATTCACTAGTCAGTCAAAACGGCATCAATTTAATAGCAATCAGTTTATTAAGCTGATGATTTTAAAGAACTTGTTACAGTAATTTACTCCAGGTCACAAATTTATATATAGAGTTAGATTTTGAGCTCTCCATGTTCCTCTTATTTCAACACTATTTGCATTTACTTTATTTTTTTTTTTTAATCAGAGAAATGCTTAAAACTCTAAACTTGTGAGGACAGATAACAGTTTCCATCATGCATGATGAGATTCCTTCACTACTGCCAGTAGTGTCTGGAGCATTCACACAGTTTCAGGATCCTCAACTGTTTTTTTTTAAACCATACTGGCATATTTTTTTTCTTATGATTTGAATGGCATATTTTGCCATCATGGAAAGATCTTCTGAGTAGTATATTCCAAACTTAAAGATCTTTAGAGTTGACCAAAGCATTTATTTTTTCTTGTTTTTATTATGCTCATAGTAATATGTAGCTCATTTTCTTCCCAAGTCCCTCATTCAAAAATTTTACATGGTTCTATCTGTTGAGCACACATCTACTTCATCCTTTTTATTTTTTCAGCAAGTGATGTTGAGGTCTTTCTAATTGGAACCAAGTATGAATCATATCTAAGCTGAGATGGGAAAGGAGCAGTGTGCACATTAGTAAATCAATCAAATAATTGCTATCTAAAACTAGATTTAGTCTGATGGTCAGACTCAGAGTAGGCCTGTGATTTCATTTGTTTGATGTTTGCTTCCAATAAAAAAAAACCAAACATTTATATAAAAACTAAACAAAACAGCACTTTTCAAGGAGGCCCTCTAAATGTCTTGATGAGAGAAAATCATTGTGAATATCATAGAACTGACTTCCCTTTGTGCAATATGAAAGATTTAGGTTCCTCCCTACTCCTTTAATTTCTGTTTGTACCCTGATACATGTACATATGTAGGCCTATTTGGAATTTCATTTCATTAGAACTAACAGAAGAGTATTTTTTATCTCAAGACTTCAAAATGTTCAATTGAATTGTAAATAGTTTTTACAAACATTTTATGTGATGAGACTTTTCTAATTGAGATGTTGAAGTCATAATTGAAAGATATGATCCCCAGTTAATTTGTTGATGGAGCCACCATTAAATTAATAATTATCTGGATTTATGAATGCAAACATTAATAATTAATTGCAAATGCAATATTTCTTTATTTCTTTTGGAATGTAACCTGTTTCATGGAGAATTTAACTCAATGCTTTATTTACAGTCCATTTATGGAATTGATATTTTGGTGAAATATATTTTTTTTTTTCGGTGGCATCTATGTTGTCAATTTATTCATCACTGAGAAGTTTTGATGAGAAACAGTGCATAATATGTTCTTCTAACTGTAAATGTAACGTAACAAGATTTCAAGACTTTTTTTCCACACCTGCTGACTGATAAAGTCTCAATGATCAAATTTATGTACAGAAGCTTAAAAAATGTTTCACATGATATTCTGGAATATACACTGAGATAGCATGGTATTATGAATGTCTCACTGGATCTGATATATCTCCACAATTTTTACCTTTTTAAAGTTTTTTCAAAACCAATTGAGATTCTTTTGAAAATCTGGATTCTCCACTTAACCTCTGAATTGTTTTTAAAACTAAAACATTGCTTGCAGACTGATAACATAGTGGTACTGTCACTCTTACAACAGTTGTAGTAATTTGCATCTATAGGCTGGTAAGGTATAGTATCAATGATCAAATTTATTTTCAAAAGCTTAAACATTGTTTCACACTATGTTCTGGAATATACACTGAGATTGCATACTACTATTACTACTACTGGTACTAGTGTGATATTATGGATATTTTCAGTGGATGTGATATTTCTTCACAATTTTTTTATTCTTGGTTTCTCTCAATTTTTACCTTTTCTTTTAACCAGTTGAGATTCTTTTGAAAATCTGGATTCTCCATTTAACCTCTGATTTGTGTTTAAATCTAAAATAATTGTAACTTTGTTTGCAGATAACGTAGTGGTACAACTACTGTAGTAATTTGTATCTATAGGCTGATATATGTTATGGTTTCAATAGTGAAATTGATTTTCATAAGATGAAAAATTGTTTCACACTATTTCCTGTGATATAGAATGAGATAACATACTTGTTGAGTAGTTAGATATTATTTTTATTGTATTTGATTTATCCTTACGATTTATTTTTCATTCTGATTTCCTCTCAGTTTTTACCTTTTTTAAAATTAATTAAGATTCTTTTGAAATCTTGATTCTCCGCTCTTGTGGTATTTAGTAATCAAGTCACATCTGAACTGAGTTTGAAACTAAAACATTGTATGCAGATAAACATAGTTTTACAACATGTACTACTTTTAGTAATTTTTATAGATCTATAGGCTGATATGCTTCAAATTTATTTTTAAAAGCTTATAAATTGTTTCACATTTTTCTAGAATATACACTGAGATAAAATACAACTTTGAGGTCGATACTGATAATATTATGTTATATTTTCACTGGATGTGATATACGGTGGAAACCTCATAATTCGAATTGTATGGGAATGGATTAAATCTTCGAACTAAGAGTATTCGAATTACAAAATTGGGTATGACAGAGTCTAAGACTCATTGAGTGAGTGTGTACTGAGCCTGCAACGAGCAACCCTCCCCTTCTCACGTTGCTATCAGTATCAGTGCAGATTTGCTACTGGCACTTAATTGTTAATGCATCTGCTCCCTTCTTGATTTGTTAGCGCCACTGATCAGCCTTTCTTGGGCAGTGATTGGCATTGCTTGCTGCTTGAGATATGCATGTAGCACTTTTGTGATGCCTTATGAGGTGGTATCGACTTCGAATTAAGAGAATCAAATCAGAAATACTTTGAAATACGAGTCCGATTCTAACAAAGCCAAGGAGAAAAAAAAACCTATCATCTTGCCAAATTCTGTTTATGAGAAATTCGGTTTTTGAGGTTTCCACTGTATGTTTTCTTTCAATTTTTTTTTTCTATTTCCTTTCAATTTATGCCTTTTTTTTTTTTTTTTTTAAACCAATTGAGATTCGTTTGAAAAGCATGATTCTCCACCCTTATTCTCTGAATGGTGTTTAAAACTGAAACATTGCATGCAGGTATTATGTTTGTACTACTACTACTACTACTACTACTGCTGCTGCTACTACCACTACCACTAACACTAACACCACCACTAACACTACCACCACCACCACCGCCTATTTCCTACTACAACTCATAAGTTGTAATTTTATACTGCCAAAGTAATTAAGCATTGTAATGGACGCTTTATCTCTTCAATCTTAATTTTTCTAGCACCTTTAAAGATTATTTTTTTTTTGCTATCATTTGATTGGCATCCTTATGGGAATCCTTCAGATTTTACATCATGTTCTTCTTAGCGTATTTCTTCTTGAAAAAGACAATCAATTAAACAAACATTGATCAAGAGAATCTTGAGAGCACAATAACAATATTCATAGATCTATTTTCCATTCACCTGTAACCTATGCAGTAAACTTTACAGTGAATCTATTTTCTTCATTCTCTTTGTTTTTTCTTAGGCAATCAAATATTTCCATGCCTTTAAAGTAGTTATATATAATATGCTTTCTGTACAGGATTTATTCCTCTGTTTTCCTCTACATTTGGTTTTTTGTGTGAAGTTGGTACAGTGGTCTCCGAATAAATGCACGGTCCTCAGGAGGCTTCAATAGCATGCGTTTAGGAGATGCATGTCTTTATGAAAAGTAATGAAAAAATTTTGGTTACTTCCCTTATAGCATGCACTGGGAAATGCAGGGTTTTTTTCCTTGATTGTACACACATTTGGCGTGAAAGGGAGGTTATTAAACCTTTGAGTTGAGCTACATTTTGGGTTCTTTTATTAAACAACATTGAAATAAAGAAATTCGTAAGAGGGAACAACATTGACAATTGAAGTTTCATGAACAAAATGTCTAGAATCTTAAGTTTGTTTTCAACGTTAATGTCTTGTCAGTAGACATTATACATCATATCGAGTATGTCGATTAAAATAAGAGACTAGACTCTAAGAGTGAGACAGCACAGCGCTACTGACGGATGAAATCGCAATGAGTGAATGACCAATCTTGACTATGACTAGACTTGTTTTACACTGATGATGCCTGACAGTGATACACCACGCGCGAACCTCAGAGTCAGACAACCGTGCAACGCAAAAAGCTAGGGAGGAGGAGAGAGGATACTAGCTGTAATGGATAGGTCTGATCAGGCAGACAAAAAGCAGCGAAAATTGCATGACCTTGTCTGTGCTCCACTCCAACCCTTCCAAGCTTCCGGCCGATCCCATGGCCCAGGTAGAGGGCATTGTGTATTTAGATCTAGACGACGATACTGATATACAGCCTTTGTCCTCCATCCCTTCCCTTTCGTGTACCAGTATGATGTGTGTAAACATGCTAGTACGGTTTCCAGGCTGCCATGTGCTGAAATAGCGTGGATATTTTGTCTATTACTACCAGGTACAGTAAGCAATGCCGATTTAATAATTTCAAAGCGTGCGTTTAGGCGATGTAGAGTGCGCTTAGAGTATACCGATTACATAGTAAAAAATCGGTCAGACCGCTTCAGCGTGTATTTAACGGAAGCATGCTTTTATCCGGAGACTACTGTATCATTATTCACCATGGTGGTGTTGATATTCTATGCAATTTTGGGAAGAGCTGTGAAAGGAAGAAAAAGCAACAATTATTACATTACAATAAACTAATTGCAATAAATTATTTTTGCATTGATACAATTCCTTGATTTCAACTGTTATTTGTTTTTAGCCTTTTGTCCACTACTGTGGAGTTGTCAAGAGTAGTAAGAGTATCAACTTTGTGATCTCTTGTACACACCTCCAACAAATCATTATTTCTTCATTTAAAACAAAAAGCAACAATAAACACATTAAAATTTATAAAATATCAAAAACAAAACAAACACTCTTGGGTGTGGATAATGTTAAAATGGAATATTAATAAAAAAAAAAAAAAAAGATGAACTAGGATCAGTAGGCCTATTAGTATTACCATTTAACTTTATATGTAGAGTAAATTGCAGTCACATGAAACTTTTAAAGTTTTATGCAACTTTCATAATCATAATTAGGCTAAAATTTTGACAAAACTATTCAATGCATCACCAAGCTTGGGCTGTACATGTACTGAATTGGAATGAAGCAAAAGAAATGATTGATAGGAATTGCAGCTGTGACTGATGGTCTTAAGAAAATTTATATTTATGTATACCTGAATTAACTGACTGCAATTAGTCTGTGTGCCTTTAGTAACTTAGGCAGAAGGTATACATACAAAGAGAATACATGAAAGTCAGAATTATTTTAAAATGAGTAGAGAGGCCAACTTTAGTTAAGTGATATACATCTAGTGTGACTCTGACTGAGATGGATACGATCTAAGTTTGTGAGTTAAAAAGAGAATAAAGCAGAGTATCTCTATACTTAAGTTAAAGTACAGTAGGGGCTTTAGATACTTTCTAAAACAATGGAACGTGGATGGAGTCAGCACCTTGGTACCGAAACAATAAGTTGACTTAAACCATTGTAAAGAATAAGATACATAAAGAAATTAAAAATTAGGACCGCAAGAGTTTCCCTTACAGATGTCGACTTTAAGTGGATTTCACTGTATTAGAGTTACATTACAAGTATTGATACTATCAAACATCTTTCTCCTTGAATGAGCCCTCTGTTAGTACCTCTTGTTCATGTGATTAGTTTTTATTCTTTATTTGTATGATTTTATTTTTTTTAACATCATTGCTTAGGAAGTCACCATGACTTATGAGATGATAAGTAATTCAGGTAATTGTCTCCCTCCAATTCCTCGGTGGTAAATAAAGACTATTTAATTGTAAATTGTAAGTCTATTGCCTTCTTTCAGTTTAATGAGCACAATGTCAGACTTTTCACATACAGTCGAGTCCAGTTATTTCAAAGTCATTGGGATAAAAAAGGACTTCTAATTATCAGGATACATAGAGAAAAGAGAGTAGAGAGTAAAACTATGTAGGTGACATCAGATGTACTCGGGTGAGTAGGGATTCACACCTGGTCCCTGGGCCTAACCCTTTTCCCTTTCCTTCTCCCACTCCTAGTCTTATTGCAGACTCTTGCCTGTAAACATAAGTGGTCGGAACATACACACATCAGAACTGCTCGCCACATGAGCATAGCACAACCTTCTGTTTTATAAGTTAAGAAAACTGCTTTCAGGATCTAAAAAAAACCCTGTCAAGAATTAACCAGATCCTTCTTTCCAACTTTGAACTAACCAAAATTTTTTAATAAAGCTTATAGAGAGAAATATGTGGTAAAATTAATCGACTTCAAAATATCCAAAAATTCGAGTTATTTGGACTCCACTGCACATTTGTTGATTTTTTTTAATTTTACATTTTTATTAAATTTGAAAATGTTTTTAACATCAGAATATAAAAACATACAAATACTACCTTTCCTAAGACCAGTAATTATTACTTTTCCTTTGTGTTATAGGATAGTAGAAAAATAAAGAAAAAAAAAGAAAATATGGCCTATTTTCAATTTTTTTTTGTTTAAAGTTTATGATACATTGGACATTAGAATTGGTTGGATCATCTGTTTTTAGAGAACCATGATCATGCTTGGTAAACTTCCAATTATTACATTTATTTTTTTAAAAAGAAATTAGACTGGTCGATCTCAAACATTGTTACTGTTTGTTCTAAATGACTGTAATATCTAAATTGAAGCCCTTTCAGTACTGGTCCTATTTCGAAGCATGTGCTACACATCTAGAGGTTTCAGGGTTACTTAGAGATGGTATATTTCGTAAAGTTATAAACATCAAATCATGAAACTGTGCTTTTGTCTTATACATTGTTAAAATTTATGCCTTAGGCATATATTTAGTATAGGCCTACATATTTAAATGAATTTTGAAGTTGTTGCATCAAAGCCTTCTGTCAAATTTTTACAATTTTTTTTTATTGTTGCAATGTTTTTAGAAGAGCAGTGGTAAAGTAATGACTTAATTGAAATGAAAGAAAATTAACCAAACCTAATAAAGTACGAAAGAGCAGAGGTTTGACTTTGTAACTTGATGACTGAATATCACAAGGTACAATGAATGTTCGAAATGCCAACTCCATGTCTGTAAGCAACAAGAGCAATTGCAACAGCAAGTACTGTATGTTTAATATTCAAATTGGGTGATTTAATTTCTTAAATTAAACTTAAAGGAGGTATGATAAGCTAGTAAAAATGTAAAAATCAAAAATGAATGGTGACATTTACTTGATATCACAATATTCATTGTGATGGCCATTGTAATAGTAGATAGCATTTTTAAAATTTCATGACATTGCATGAAACTGCTATCCTCATTGAACACTTTATAAAGAAAATAATTTGATTGCCTCTTATGAGAGGGTTTGTCTATTAACAAGACAATACATAGTGAGGCAACTTAGATTTTAAACATAAAAGGACTTTGAATTATCAGAATTCATAGAGAAAGAGAGTTAAAAAAAAATGTGGTTGATAGATCAGAAATGTCGTACAAGTGTGCAGGGGTGAACCTAACCCCTTTTTCTCTTGTAGCCTTATCGCAGACTCTTGCCTGTAACGTAGGTGAGCTAACACACACTTACACACACACCAGAATCACTTTCTTCGCGGAGCATAGCACTACATGTACATGTACTTTATTTTACAAGCCTGGAAAAGTGCTTTCACTGTGTCAGAATAAAAAATCACACCAAAATCGGTTCGAATTAACCGGATCCTTGTTTCAAAATCTGAACTAACCAATATTTTTTAATAAAGCTCTAAAAGAGAAATATTCAGTAAAATTAAATGACTTCGAAATATCCAAGAATTCGAACTATCCGGATTCGAATTGTTTGGACTCAACTGTACAAGTTTGGAAACTGCATTTAGGAGAATTATTATTTACTTCTAAGAAAATACTCCATTGGTGTGTTGTCCCAAATCCTGAAATCTGAAATGCCACCAGAGGTGTGGAAAATAATTTTCAAATCCAAAAGGCTTGAAAGTAAACCCCCAAATTATGCAAAATTGGTCCAATGCTCTACCAACTCAGCTATTTGAGACTACTTCCTCCGCCTAAAAGTTCAGACAGAATGGAAAAGCAAAGTAAAATCTGTAGCCTACAAAGTGTATTGGGTGAGCAAACATCATTATATGTCTTGAGGCAGTAATACAAACTTAAGGTACAAATTTCACAAAGCTTTTGGATTAATGTTGTAAAACATGCAGTAAGAAGTATGGACAATTTAAAAATTTAAAATTAAAAAAAAGAGAAAAAAAATCCTTTTTTTGTGATGGCACATGAATTGCCAATATATTTAATCCTTACAGTGAAACAGAATGAGAGAAAAAAACAGTATTCTTTAAATTAAGGCTCTAAACACCAAAGAACAAATATTCCAAATTTACATATTATTAAAATTATACATCAAAGATAACGTTAGCTATGTAAAATCTGACCCTGAGCTAAACAAATAGACTGACACATATTACTATAGCAGTATGCTTAAAACCTGCAAGTGAACTCCTCACTTGTACTAGTAGTAGTTTATAAGAGTACAGCACATAGTAGATAAGCTACATTATGACATTAAAAAGGGTAGGTATTGAAGAGAGATAAGATACCAGAAGGTGGCAGCTGACAATGGTAGAACATGATATGCGATCAAAGAGCCAAAGCGCGGGAATAGTGTATGGGAAGGATACAGAATAATAGAGGTCCTTGCAGTTCTTTGAAGAAAGCATGGGAGGTAATTATGTGGTAATTTGACTTTGATTATTTCCCTTGTGGTCCCACTGACGCAGGCTGCAATGAACCATGGATTCAAAGAAATTAAGTTTAGAAAAGACCAAACTAGGAACCAGTTCATAGAGTGCAAGGTGGGTATAAAATTACTATCTGTGTTTCAGTGAATAAAATGTACTTGCAAATGCATAGCACTTTGTTTCCTCCATGAAATTGATTCAAATCAGATGTGTTTCGTGACAGTATTGTATATGAGCGTTCATAAAATGTGTTACGAAAAATTGTTATCAAATTCTTACACCCAAAAAAAAAAAATCAACAAAATGAGTTTCAATTCAAGCATATTCATAAAATAAAAAATCTAAATATTATGAACTTTCTAGATTATCTGTATATATATATATACAGCAAAACTTTTCTAGGGTTTATCATAAAGGACGACTCAGCTCCTTTTTGACATTGCTATCAGTAGAAGTGCAGTGGAAAAACGGCTTGGTCCAACATATTATACAGCTATAAGCTTAAAGTCTATGAATTCTTTTCCATCTTTTTTAAAATTGCATAAAACAAGCAAAAGGTAGAAAATAATCCATAATAATGAAGTAAACAATACAACACAGCAGAGCAGGATATAACAAGTTATATAGGACCTAGTGGTGCAATGGCAAGTTGGAAACCAAGAGGTTCAGAGTTTGAAAATGTAAAAACAAATAGGCTGACTGCCTTGCAAAGGTGGATTTCAACCCTTGTCAATGTCTGATCACCAGATGTCTTATCATTGGCCCATAGATGCTGAAAGACACAGAAGGGAGAAAACAATAGACAACACAAAATGGCACAAAATGATTTCATATGTTACATGTAAAGAGGTAGTGTGACAGACTCTAAAAGGGGGGCAGGCAGAGTCCCATCCAGCATGGAGCATTATAATGCAATGACTTGCAAAATCAATTTCCACCCTTGACAGCAGAAGCCTGATTGATCATACTTTGAGGTCAGTGGTATCATATAAATTCACTGCCTGCATATAAAATCTGAAATTGGTGAGCTTATAGTTACCATATAAGATGTAAAACTCATGTAAAGGTTTCATAAGTTGCTTGTATTGATACTACTACTAGCAAAAGATGCATGTAGGTTTTACAATTAAAAGAGAAAACACTTCATAAAGTAAGATGCACAATTAAGTTAAATTATAGTCCATTCCAACCCAAGCAACTAGATGAGACACATGTCAAAACTGATGTTAACTGAATTTTTGCATAACTCTTTTACATGGCATAAGTTATAAAATGATATTGGTTGCATTTTGAAACAAGTCTCAAACTTCTAGTTCTAAAGGCATATACATGTATAGGTCAAATAATGTCCACAATTTTAAAGTTACAAAATGTACATGTATTAAGATATCTACTTAAGAAACACATGTTGGTCAAAATGAACTTGTATAGCAGATTATGTTGCATTAGGTGCAGGAATTAGGAAATAACACACTTTTTGTTGATTATCTCCAAAGTATAAAAAAGATGACATGCCAAAATCGTTGCACCATGACAAACAATACATAAACATTTCGCTTTGGGATTCCCAAGTTCAGTTTCATGGCACTATGGTTAATTGTAACTAAAAGCTTCTGAGCAGAACATTAGCCCAGTAAGACATTACAAGCAACCCATGGAAATTGTTTGATGTAAAAAGGGCTTATAACAGTGCAGACAAATACATGTACAGCCTATTGTCAGAGGGAAACTAGCTAAATTCTACTTCTCGCTATAGACTATGCACACTTCCATCGAATAATTAAAGCAGGTTGTAATTTACATCTTAGGTAAAAACAACTGTCGCAGCCCCAAAGCATAACATCTCTCCATACAAAAATTATTGATAAAGGTAAGCTCATTCATTCAAGAAAGTTTAAATTAAATTCTGTTGTTTTTTTTTTCAATGGCCAAGTCTCTTTTGTGCTTTGATCTCACGTGTCCTTGGAGTGATGCCTTGTAGTTGAAGCCCTGGCCACACAGATCACAGGAAAACATCTTAGAAGTGGAGTGAACACGCTTGTGAACCTTAAGATTATAACTACTGGTTGCTCTTTTACCACAAATTTCACAGATATAAGTATAAACATCCATGTTCAGATGAACCCTGTCAATGTGCTTAGTGAGGTAAGCTTTCTTGGAAAATTTTTTGCCACAATTTGGACAAGCAACTTGATTATGGTGATTACGTCTTAGATGTTCTGACAGATTTACATGTGAGGAAAATGTTTTGAAACACTTAGAACATGTGTGCTGGTTATCAGAGTGTTGAGATGTAGAGGTCTGGTTCATTTCAGGGTGTTTTCTTTGTAGGTGTTTATTCAGGTTACTTTTTATCATGATTCCACATATAGGGCACGGTTTACTACTGAAACGGTGGTAATTCATATGGGTATCAAATTGGTCCTTAGTGGCTACCTTTTTCCCACAAGTTTTGCAGGTGAAGAGCTTGTCTGCATGTTGGGACTGGTAATGGGACCACAACAAGTGTGTATGACCAAAGTCAGTGTTACAAATAGCACACTCTGTTCGGTGAGTGGCTGCATGCCTCAGGAAGACAGAGCGATCATCTGTTACCATTGGGCATCTTGAACAGTGAAATTTTCCAGTCGTTTTTTTCAAATGCCGATAACAGTGCCTTCTCAGTTTCAAATCTGTCAGAAACTTCTGGCCACATACACAGCACTGAAATAACATCTCATTAATGTGAAACACAGCAATATGTTCTTCCAACTGATTGGTCTGCTTCTGGCACAGAGGACATCTAATGAAGGTGTTTGATGACAAACCATCTACACTGTTTTCAATGTCTGATAAAGAGCCTTTCAGACTTTTATCATGGACCTGGAAATCATGAATTATCAAAGATGCTTGTGATTTCAATATGGATGGGCATTTGGGGCACTTGATTTTCAAATCTGACACTTTTTTATGATTTACTTTTTCACTCCTTTTACTAAATATCTTATCACAATACCTACAACTAAGCATAGATCTTGAACTTGAAGTTTTACTAAGACCTAAATTTTCAGTTGATTTATCATTGTTAAGTGATTGTTCCTTACTACTTTCAGTTTTTTTCGATGCAAAACTTTCCAACTGTGAGTTAAGTTTATCTGTAATTTTACTTACTTTTAAATTAACTCTGTTACACCTTTCAACATCTTGGAATTCATTGTATGAAGTTATCTCTTTTGCTTTACTTAAAGTTAAATGATGTTTGCTAAGGTGAGAATGAAGACAAGAGTGAGTTTTGAAAGTGGATGAACAAACACAACAAAAATAGGATTCCTCTGAGAAGTGAGTTGCTTGAACATGGTGATACATTTTCTCAATCAATAAGTGTTTATTGCATATAGGACACTGGAACTCATTAAAAAGTCTCTCATCGCAAATTTTAAATGCTGGATACTCTTGCTCCAACAAAAGCCTGTCATGTTTTCTGTAATGATGTAAAAACAAATCAGCTGCGCTTGTGAACTTCTTCTCACATTGCTTGCATTGTCTTACACAATCTGGTACTCTATGATGGGCTTCCTTCTCTGAACACGTGAGAAACGCTTTATGGCAGTAGGAGCAAGAAGACTCAGGTTGTGGAAAAGTTTTCTTAGGACACTGTAGTTGTAGGCTTGAGAATGTAGTATTGTCAGTGCTACTAAACGTAGTTGTAGTACTACATGCATATGGGGCGTGCAGAAATTCTGCTGGCAAGGGTGCATCTAGATTAATGACCTCAGATTTAAATGTTTGCTCTATAGGCTGCTCAAATGATTGTGTCTTATTTTTCACAGTATTAGAGAAGCACAGAGTGTTTTCTTTCTTTTGATTGTTTACCACATATTTTTTGAGTTTCTGATCTTTTTCCTTACTGTGACTGTAACTAAGTTCACCTTTGAGAAAGCTTCCATTGGACTCAAGGGATGCTTTCCCATGAGAGTGGCTTTCAGCAGTAAATGCTTGTGACTCATTTGAAATACAGTCAAAGTATATTCTCAGTTTCCTCGAGAAATTAAGTTTAACAAATGGCTTGTCATCTATGTAAATAAATATTCTTCCAGATATATCTTCAGCTTCCAGAGTGTGTCGATCCTTACTAAGTTGCATCTTATCCATCTTGAGAAAGAAGTTTATCTGTGGAAAACAGACAACAAATTTATACTTGAAAAAAAAAAAAAAGCTGCAATGCATTTAAAATGAAAGGTGAAGATTTTGAAACTCTTTATTACAAAAATTAAATAATATCATTACAATAATTATATACTTTTTTTTCTCTTTATTTTTGCTCTCATGTGCAATTTGTTTTACTAAACATGAATGGAACTTGGTATTGAGCTTTATAAGTTTGGTAGAAACAAAAACTTCGAGCTTTATAGCAATATTGCACTATATCAATGATAAAGAACCATTAATCCAGATACAGGCATTGGGTTAATATGTCTATTAAACAATGTAGAAACAAATAAAAGGAGGGAGAGTGAAAAGCATTTTGAATGATGAGTAAGACAACAGAGAAATAGATCTTGTGGCCCAAAATCATATTTCCAACGGAATACCCAAGTTGCTAAAAGTAGGCATAAATACAACAACTGAAAATGAAGAAAAACAAATCCATCAAAAACTATTTATGCATGTTAAATAGAGAGAGAAACATTTGGCCACACATGTTGATTTTAATGTGAGGTAATGTCGTAATTTGAAAATGAGACAAAGAAAGGAGCCAAATTAAGAGCAGGCTTATCGGCCACATGCTAGTCAACCTTGATTCGGGCTTTACACAGTGAGCCATTATGCCAATGGTCATGATACAACATAAGTTATCAGACACACCAGAGCCTCCATAGTGTAGACTAGAATATTGCTTTCAAATGTTCCCTAAGTCTGTTGAAAAAAGTTTGTTGGCTACACAGATAGCATCTTGGGCTTGATTCTGCAAAGTCATTCAATGTTGCAAGATCAACTTCACTTTTTGACTTTTCCCCTTTATTATTTAGTTTAACCTTTTATTTAACTTAAACAAGATATCTGGCTATGGTTAGATGCAGGGAAATATTTGTTAAAAGAAAGATGACTAAAATTACAATCAACTTTTTGAGAGAGAGAATGGCTCTGCCTTTTTTAAGTTTGTCTTCTCTCATATTGCCCTCCGATGTGTTCAATTTATGGATTGCTGGTTCAGCTTTGTTGAAGTTGCTTAGCTGATGCTATGTTGCCAATATGATATTGAGTGTATTAGCGTGAAGACAAGCTTTATAAGACTAGAGAAGGATGATAATTTATAGACAGCTTGAGGAAGCACAGACTGTGGTAATAAAGCATAAGAGAGGGAAGGTAGTTTGCACATTTTTTTACATATATGATGACAATCAACTGAGTGTCGCTTCAAAAAGGATTCATGGAATTCTTTTTTTTTTTGTAAATACTTGTTAATAATCTTCAATAATATGTTATGAGTGATTGAATATTAAAGGTATCGCTTGTCAGTGTTTTTGTAAAACTGCTTGATATAAATTTTTTTAGCTACTTCATAATTATGCTTTTGTTCTAAAGTGTTAATAAATATTTTTCTGTGCCAAAGGTGAATTATGATTATTTCTATTTTGAAATATTTTACTCTACTATCTGCTATAAACATTAAAAAAAATTTTGTTTTTCTTGATTGATGATTAGACCTTCAGTAAAATTCCTCGGGCAATTGAAACTTCTTTTATCTCTTATTTTCTTTTTAATTTTTGAGAAAGATTTCCATAATAACCTGAAGATAGTTTCAGATTTTTCCATACATCATTCCTTTCAATCATCTATTAACTTTGAACTCTTATGGTACCACTTTTAGCCTTATTAAAAAGAAATCTCAGTTATATTTAACATTGTGTCTCTTTACATTCAAGAAAAAAAAAAAGCCTGTCTGTCTCTCTCTCTAAATGGTTTGAAAGGAGGGGGGTATTTATTCAAAGAGAAAATTGAAGAGTACTCTTTATTTAATGGGCTTAATCTTGTCTGCCGAATATATTAAAACCACATTTTATTAGCTATAACAACCTGGATCCAGACAATGGATATTAAGACATTCTACTGATTCTATTATGAAAAAAGTAGAATTTAGCTGGTAAATATAATATTCAGTTTTTTCAATGTATTTAAATATTTTGTAAATTTTTTAACCCTAGTAGTGTGCACCCATCATGTTAAAGCTTTGCGATAACCTGGGCGCTGCGATGCAATTAACTGTAAGGGCTGAGGCTGCGAGCCGGGTCCTGCAGCGCCAGTGGTTCACTGGCGGGCCTGTTAGACATCATTATCTTCTAAAGACCCCATCACATATACTCGGCAGACTTTTCTAAGAATATCAACCAATGAAAAGGTGACAATTTCTCACTTGAACTACTGGGAGGCACTCAAAAGCCCCAGAGGTGTGAAGAACAAATTAAAATTTAGGCACATCTGTCGGAACCATGTTACGAGATGAGTAGTTGAAGTTACTGATACATGGGGAACCTGCTTCCTTCGCATGTGGCTGTTACAAAGACCTAAGAGCAAATAAAAGAACTAGACAGTGGTGACTTTACCACATGGCCCTTTCCTTCCAACTTACTTGCCCACATTTCTACTGTCAATACAGAGTCCTGACATAGACTTGGAATCACCATTGCCCCCATACTTCTTTGAATCATGTGGATTGCAGCTAGTTGTGGCGACTGATAATGATATAACGTAAGGTGACTGGCCAATTTTTGCAATAACATGACCAAATCAATCTTGTTAAAGGTCAATTACATCACAGCCTCTTCTTACTGTAAGGTGGAGTAAGAAACTGTTTAGAATTTATAATAGAAAGGAAGGAGTTTACTGAGGTGTAAAGAAAGGCATGAGTTGAGAGCGTGGTGTGTGTGTAGGGTATCAAGCCTTTGCCTTTGTTGTTGGTGATATATGCTGTCAGCTGTCACTATGTGTCCAATAGCAGAAAAGCATAGTCTCAAGTTCAGATTGTTAAACGAGTTTTTTTTTTTAACTTGATGTGTCCTAAGTTGTTTGAGACATTGATTGTGGAAGCGCCTGATAAGTGTCGAGGGTGAACCTTGCAACCCAGGTTTACAATCTGCTCTGCCACATGCCCAGTCTAGAAGCTAACTGGCCGTAGCAAGGGCACAGTTTTCCGCCCTACCTGCGGGCAACTGCGTTAGCAGGAGTAGGGTTTTAAAAATAGATCCAGGCAGCGCACCGAAATAAAGATTTAAATTAAATATAGCGTTAATCTAGTTTGCACTTTTACATGATGGGTAATCTTCCCTTTCCGGAATTACCTCATGGAAACAATAGGCCTAGTCTGTTGTTTTTTTTTTCCTTGGTTACATCATGGGTGCTCTTAATTATCTTTCAAACTCAACTTGATAAATAATTAATCCTGAGAATTTAACAAGCTGATGATGAGGAATGACGGGGTTTTATCTAGTCTTGATCTAAATCTAGAAAAATAATTTCGTGTAAAAGAACTCACAATCCAGCGTCTGGCCTGCCTTATTTCTAGAGTTGGATTTCCCTGTCCTTTCCTTATTTCGCGTGTGATTAATTGTTAAAATGAAAAACTTTTCCCCCATAAAATAAAATAAAAGTTAAAATCTAGATTTTGATCTAATATTTTAGATTAGTGGTGTGCCTAAGTGTGGTAGAAAATTTAAGTAGCCCTGCGGATACCTCTCTTTCGTGTAAATGGTCCGGGTCGAATCGATAAAGATTGTAATATCGATGAATTTGGAATTCCCCGACATTTAATCAAAGAGGTGGGTAACCCACCACAGGGGACACGCTGTTCGTCAGCTCTTTTTTTTTTTTTTTAAACAAAATAAGATCATTGCTTATATATATTGTATTCGCTTTGATTTCATTCTCGCATTTTTTTTTTTTTGCAATCTTGCATGAATTTAAAGTATCTAGTTTTGTCTCATGAAATTAAATTGTTGGTTGGGTATTTTGAGATCTCTCTCTCTCTCTCTGTCAGTCTGTCTGTCTGTCTGTCTGTCTCTCTCTCTCTCTCTCTCTCTCTCTCTCTCTCTCTCTCTCTCTCTCTCTCTCTCTCTCTCTCTCTCTCTCTCTCTCGCTCGCTCGCTCGCTCGCTCGCTCTTAGCTGTATGTTACCATTTATCTGTACATCTTAATATCGATTTCACGAATATTGTTCATCTACAATAATACTCTCTAGGGTGCATTTTTTTTCTTAACATGATCATAAAGTAATCAGTGTTGTCTCATGAATGGAAACGTTGGATATTCAAATGGCCATCTCTCCGTTTCACTTTCTATATGTTTGTTAGACTGCAGGTTTATAAATCCGTTTGCTTTAGAAGCGCATGCCTTTGTTTCGATATTAATTTAAACAGAATTATTCATCTGCATTTTTTTTAATTACATGTATTATTATTTCAGCTTGCGTATTTAGATAATCGTTGCGCTCTCTCTCTCTCTCTCTCTCTCTTCCCCCCCACCTCTTCTCTCTCGCTCTCTCTTTCTCTCTCTCTCTTCTACTGTCTTTGTCTTTACAAACCAGCATTCTCTCTTTGTATCTCTCTGCCGAATTTTTTTTTTCTACTTTCCCATGTTATACCTAAATTGGTACAAATTGTTCCATAATAAAAACAATTTTAAAGCAATAGCCACTGACCCTCAGGGAACATTATTCATTGGTTATTTTAATCGCACACTGTGAGGGTTTCTGCCTCGAGCAGAATAAAGGACTAGTTGATTCAAAAAGAACTCAGTTCATAGATTTTAACAAGTTTGAATTTATGTGCATTACACATTGCTACATGCAGGATAAATAATCTCTCTTATTCCTTTCTCATAACTTAAATCACATGAAACAGTAAATTTGATGAGTTATCCAACCTTGCTGAAGTAACACAAGGTGCCTAGTGGGATCATATCTCTTTCTCTAGAGTTTGACTTGTACATGGCACTTATGCATCACTTGGCACAGCCCTTACTGCTAATCTAATCTGTGCTGAGATCCAAATATGCTTCCATAGCCTCTTTCTTTTTCTCTCCCATCTGCCACATGTAATTGTAAAAGCACCAAGAGAAGGTACAGATCTGCACTATTGTAAAATTGCCGAGGCCACAAGATATTTGCAGGGTAGTCTTAAAAACCTAGAAATAGCCAGCTATTAATTAACTATCAGTACAACATTCCACTTATATAGTTAGGTAGTTATCTAATGAAAGAGCTACTAGGCAGTAGCTTTCTTTTTTTTTCTTTTTCGAAAGCCCCTTTTTACCTTTTGCTTCATCCATTTCTATATTAATAGGAATGGATGAAGCAGTTAACAATCAATGATCATCTTCTTTGATGTTCCTCACCTTGATTACATAGCAACACATTCTTGATAGATTCTGAGGCATATGTGCACATGGTGAAAGACAAGGCAAAATTCACAACACCAGTCATATCATTGAATTGGCTGATGAAGAAATTAGAGCATCTAATCTTTCCAATGCCGTACCAAAAAGCTTCAATTTTCTAACTGATACTCCTTACAGTTACAGTTACAATATGAGAACACAAAAGAATACTGTCTTTGTGCCCAATTTTTTTTTTTTTGAGATTTACTGCAGAAAATGGAACATTAGGGGACTTTTGACAGGACTTTTCCATGACAAATATTCACAGGAGTGAAAAAAATTTGAAATCAAACAGTAAGAAAAGCTATGCATTTTATGTCACATTTCTAAAAAATTAACCTCTGGGACTTCAGATAAGTCGAATTTTATGGCATTTTAATGTTGACTACTCTAGATGGTATATCTATTTCTTCTCCCAATGACAAATTTGAAGTGTGGAGTCAAGGCAAAATGATGCAGCACAGGAACAGAATCAAAGCATGTGCAGTAAAGCAGAAAGGCCAATTTATTAGGTCCACTTCGAACATACTGGTCCAATCAACTGAACTTGTAAACAAATTCGCCCCCGATCTCCAAGAAACAAAAACAACGTACAATTTAAGTTCAAATTCTATGTATAAAATTAAGTGAGTCTTGGATGCATAGTTTACTGAAATTGAATTTTTAATTTTCATAACAAGGTTGAAAGAAAAAGGTCAGAGAATACATGAACAATCCTACAACAGAAGATCAGAATCTGAAACTTTCAATGTCAAAATGATATCATCCTCTCTATCAACGATTTGACTGAAAAAAATAATTTATGGTACAAGAAAAAAATGAATCCTACATTACAATGCTCCAAATCTGAATTAAGATATTCCATTCATAATCAAGTATTCCAGACGACAACAGTGAAATCACATCTTTCAGTGTCATTTGAACTGCATGGCAAACAACTTAATGCGCGGTACATGATTATGTAAAGCATTGAAAACTCTTAGTTGTAATAAAATATACAATATGCCCTAGATAAGGGGGAAAAAATCTACACAAGTTTGCTTTTGGCCTTTTTATCTTATTTAGTCATTGTATACAAAAATGTTTTAGAAACCCCAGCTCTCCATCACCAGTATTACTATCACCTTTAATATTGACCACTCAGTATGAACTACCATGTAATTCATATTGTATGCAATTTGCAATATGGGGGAATGAAATCATGATAACAGAAATTAAAAATGTAAGGGGACCATTTAATTTATCTAAAGGTCAATTTTTTTTAGCACGCAAGTTTACCGCCTTGTGACATCTGACATGATGAAGATTATTTATATTGTACATCTTATAACCTGAGGAATCTAAAGGATAAGGAATGAAACTGTAAAGCTGTTAAATGAACGGAGTTAGGCACCTAAAGATGAATTAATTTCACACATTCAAGCTTTATCTTAAAACTCACCAATGTGCAAATTTTGTGGGGGGAAAATCGGAACAAAAAAGATGACAGTCTCTTTAACTCCATCGATTGTACTGGATCTTTTGTTTATCTAGTGAAAAAATAGGTTGATGCTAATAAGAGTTTACTTTTTGCTTTTGTTAAAATTTATATTTGTAACGAGTTTTTAAATAGCTTCAATATTGATGGTGAAATGATATTAAATAATTTACAAATTGTATTCACAAAAATCTGACATAAATGTAGAACTTTTATGGCTGAACACTGATTTGAATTAAAGGCTAGATTTAGATAGGTTACGGGAAGTGTAAAATCTCTTGAGAAAAAGCAAAACAAAAATTATTTAAAGAAAAGAAAATAATTTTAAAAAGTTTTTAATCTTGAGATATTAGACATACATTATTTTAATTGTTTTCTCTGAGAACTTGTTAAATCTTCACATTAAATCAAGAAGATGGCACACAGGAAAAAAATTATTTGATGCTAGTAGATATTCTAAACAGTGACAGATGCAAATGCAATCACCTCAAAAACTTAAATATAAATTAACACTGAACATTACAAATAGACTTGTTACAAAATGAAAAGGAGACGCATTTTGTTTATGGTCTGAACATTCAAACATAGAATAAGCCATGATAAAGTCATCCAATTAATTCCTGATGAAACAACGCATTCTATTCCTTCTATAATTAGCTACAATTCAACTTTTATTCTAGAACAAAAAGGAAATAAAAGAAAATTAAAAAAAAAAAATCGGTCATCTTTTCCTCTCTCACCTAAATACGCTACCATTATCAAGTTACAAATATATGTAATTTATAAAATTTGAAGACAAAACTGGCTCACAATCATATTTAGTGTTATTCACATCATGTAAGCTGAATGATTTTATGTTTCACCGAGGGGAAAGTAAATCTTTATTGTAACTCTATGAAACTAATTGCAATACAACACAATCAAATACAAAACTAAATGACATTATGGTTATGCGATAAAATGTTTGAATTATTAATTGTTAAACGTACAAATAGTAATCCAACTCTAGATATCTGATACATAAAAGCAGAGTAGCACTAATTTCTCCTAAAGCAGATAGTACATCCCACTTACTTATTTCAATTTTGCCATCCTTCTAAATTTAACATTTTATTTTACAAATCCCACATTACGGTTTCTTCCTTTTGGTCACTAGTAACTTTTGCTTGAAGTTTAATCATCATGTTCTAAGCTCATTTCTCTTAGTTTGGAATGTTCCTGCCAAAGCTTGTTATAGAGTCCTACTACACTTACTTGGATTTGTCTGAGCACAGGCAAAGAGGAAGAGGTAAAATTTATGAGATTGGTGTAGCAATAGCACTTGGCCTAACACAGCAATAGGCTGTTGTTGACTGATATTTGTTAGTGGCAGGCAATCAGTTTTTCTTTATCTACTGTAAAAACAAGTAACAGTTTAATACCTCATTGTTCTAGCATTATACTGACAAATATAAGCCAGATTGAATTTACTATTATGTTGCTTAGAGAATCAAGAGACTCTAAATTCGCTGTCTCTCTGATCATTCATGGCTTTAAACATCGCAAATTTATGAAATGAAAACAAATTTTTTTGTGTTAAGTAAAGAAACATTTTAGAATATCTAACTTATTTAAATAATACAAATTAGTTGAGCTTCCTGAAAACTCTGTGGCTTTTCTCAAGCCATTGAAATCAAGTGGACTGCACTCTACTCCTCAAACATAATACTGCATTGTTTCAAATCGAGAGCAGAATGCTGTGCTCACCATGTACTGGTCCATTGATTTCTGGTTTGGTTTCATTTAATGTGTGTGCGTGCAAAGCTGTCTCTCACAAAGGGTATAAAATATCGTAGTGACCTGGGCGGTAAAGAAGCGTGAAAACAGGAGTGGCATCCGCAGCATCAGCAGATCCTTCAAATGGATTGAATGTAAAAGAGTTACACTTATCTCCCTCTCTGTCCATATACTCCACACAAATGGGTACCTGAAGAGCTTTAGTGAGGGATACAATGTGAATGTGGTCACTTTCTTTCCCCATAGGCTCCACTTCCTGAAAACAAAAAATACACAAAACAATTAGAGCTATTGAGACCCTAGTCATTTCTATGTGTTTTAGACCCATCCATACAGATGATCTATCCTAAAAAAAAGGTGATACTGGAACAGTGAGAGACTACTATACAGGAAAGGAAAAACATCAGAAAAAGACAATTTATACACACTATAACTTGTGTTTACTTTACAGTTTACTAAGGCTCTGTTGCATTTCAGTATTTTATGAGGCATTTGATCCACATTATAATCAAAAATGAAAAGGAAATGATGAAGACCTTATCATAACCATATTTTCAAACATTGACATAAATGAAACAATTGTACATTATTTCAATCTCTCCTGATAAAAAAATGACTGAAAAACAAGGACAAAATCATTTCTCTCTTCTCCCCTTCCCACACTGCAACCCCCCCCCCCCCCCACCCCCCGCCCGTCCTCTTTTTGCTTTCGCTTCCTCATTTAAACAATTGAAATGTACTTCAAGAAAATAATGAGACTAAAAACAAAATACAATAATTATAATAGAGATAAGTTTCGCTCACAACGTCACAGTGCAGTACATTTATATTGTTGATGATTTTTTTGATTGATCCAAAACACCAAAAAAATTTTGTGTGAACCTATTTATAAGTAAAAAACATTGTCCCAGATGTCTTAGATTGCTCTAAGCTTGTACTCTGCACTAAGGACATAAAATTGCATCTATGTTGTATCTCCCATTCTCAGTCTTTCAATTTGCTCATTCTTTGTAAAGTTAAATTTCCCCAAAGTTTCCCCCAGATTCTTATGTGGAGATATAATTTAGCTCTCTTTCTTATACTATTTTCAAAACACAGAACTTGGGTTTTTAAAGACAAGAAAAACAAGTTCTTAGACATATCAGCTGCTAAGGCGAATTTTTAGTGCCAGCTGTGGTGATTAGATACCATCCCCGACATAAATTAAGTCATGGGAATGATAAAAAATTCTGCACTGTGGTTTTGTCTGAATGAAATTATGACTCAAAAGCTTTTAAAGGCTTTTTGCCCAAGTTGCATTCCACAATCTTATTCTTCTTCATACAGAAGAACAAAATATCTAAACAGTTGCAGGTGGGTCTCTGCCGCGTCATATAAGGGAAAGGGATGGGATCAAGATCTCTAGGTGTTAGTCCACACTTCTTTATCCACTTCCCAGCTTGTCTTTTCAGCACTTTGTTTAACCTTCTGGATCCCCACAAGTTTACTCTGTATAAGATAGTAACTAGAGAGGAAATGACCCTTAATGTCTTGTACCTTCCCTTACTTTCACCAAGCCCCCCCCCTTCCACAAATACACACACACAACGGCTCAGTTCCTTTTCAAACATTCGTGACACTTGTAGATAATGCACTCAAATCTTTAGAAAAGAAAAGAACTAGGACACATATAGAAAATCTTTTTTTTTCTCATCCCTTCTTTCAAAGTCGATTCTTATACAGATTTTACATCAAGGAAGTGTTCTTAGACAAATAAAATAAAGAGGAAAAAAATATATCTCTCAACAATAGCAGATTTCATGGACTGAGTAGATTTTTTTTATGAAGACTGCTGTAATTAATGATGAGAGTAGACCAGAGCATGAGCTCTACTTATTATCTAGTGTTAATGCTTATCTGTAGAGGCTATTATAAAGTAATACCTGACTGCAAAATTCTTTCACTGTCCTTTCTCCATCTATAAAATAAACATACAGGTCTGCATTCTGCTGAAGATGGCCAGAAACTAGAAGCCTGAGAATAAATGAAAAAAAAAAAAAAAACAGGGTAAAAATGGGCTAAATTAGATCTACAGACTCATCTACAAGCCGTTTATCTTCTTAGACAGACAAAAAATGTTGCCAGATTGGTAAATTACAAGCCTTTAGACACCTCTTTCAAAATTGAAGTAGGGTTCTGTGGATTTAGGTATGAGGATATTAATATTTTTTTTACCTGTTGTTGGTCTAGATTCTCAGTTGAAATGAAACCTGTTTATCTACAAAAGTATCCTGTTAACATCGGAGGCTTTTTTAGCATGTATTTAGGAGATGCCTGTTTCTATAAAACGGAGTATGACAATTGTTTGAAAAAAAGTTGTTATTTCCTATAATTGAACAAAACAGGAATGTGAACAACAGGTGCAACATGCACCTCTTCTCAATTTTTTAAAAATATTTTTTGGCTGACTTTGATCGATTAATTCTTTTGATTTATTTTTAAATCAACAATTAAATTTAGGACCAGGGCATTTATAACTGGTAACTGGTAGAATTTTGAAAAGTGACTAAGTTTAGATCAAGGGTTTGGGAAGGTTGAAAAAAAAATACAGAGGCCAATGGAGTATCACTGTATGCTGTATTCTGGTGTGAAGTAGGCCTGGGCTAGATTCATGCAGTATGATTTATGTGAAAATACCTGTCCCAACTTGTCATTCAATGTAATGGTAACTTTCCCATCAACCCATTAAGCCTTAAATAAAAGTAAAAAAAAAAAAGAGACTGAGCATTGTTTTAAATAAAGGAATTGATGAGAAAAATGCAAAAATATTGGTCTTTTGACAAGAATATTTATCAGACTTACATATACCATGTGCAGGTAAACCTATAGGCTCATCAATGTTAGTTTATCAATATTACACTGTATATTAGCATGTGTGGCATTGGATACATGGTCAGTTCCAAGTGTTCCACAAAACAAAATGCAAAAAAAAAAGAAATCTGCTGCTCATGTCTGAAAGACATCTTCAAGGCAAACAAAATTACCTTAGATACACAACAAAATAGTCTGAGAGTCCGCCATCATTGAAAGCCTCCAGCAGTGCATCTGTGGTGCCAGGTTTCTCCACCATCTTCACAACATCCATGAACTGATAGACAAAAATAACAAAATCGTAAACATATATATATATACCCTAGTGCAAGTAATAGAAAAGGGTCTCCTGCCATTAAAAAAAAATAGAAGAATAATTCGGTTTTTTAACTTTTTAAGTTATCTTCAGTGTAAATACCAAAATACTGGTGACTTTAAGTTGGGCAAAATAACAAAAAAAAGTTGGACCTGGAAAGAAAAAAAGCACATGGCATGTACAAATGGAGATATACAAACCTTGTTTAAAAAAACATGAAGTAAAAAAATGGAAAATATAATTTGGTAATGAATAAATCCCACAAGGCCACAGTTATATATGTTTAAAAAAAGTATGAGAGCATTACTTACAGTGTCATGAAAATCCTCTAGAGTAAATTGAGGGAACCCAAGACTTACAAGTTCATCTTTTGATTTCTGCGCTATATCAAAGAATCTGCAAAGGGTTGAAAAAGAAGAAAAAAGGGAAAAAATGTTTTTGATTCTCCACAAAAACTGACTGATATCTCTGAAGTTAAGATTGGCACTCACTGTTTCAGAAAATAAAGATCTAGAATTTTCCAACATTTTTTTACCATGTTTAAAATATTATAGCTTTTAATCTATCAAACAAAAAGTGTGTTTTATCTTGTTGCAACTAATTTTAATAAGTTGGTAGTTTGAAATTTGAATTTTGAAAAAAATAGGAATTGAAATTTCAATACCTCATGAAAAAAAATGTTCTTCCACTTTGACATTATTTATAAAGTTTTCACAATTACAAATCTTAAATAAAATGTCTGTAGTGGTTGTAAACACATTTGAAAGTGAATAAAGCAACATCTAACTCCTAAAGACTGATTGTAATGCATTCAACCTACCTTTTGTACTCTTTCCCATTTGATAGAAGTGTCTCTAGATAAGCAAATCCAAAGGCTCGATAAAAACAGTTGCCATCTCCTCTCGTTTTCCTTAAATTCTTAAAGCGTGATTTCAAGTCCTAAAACAATATATGAAGTAAGGAGGATTGTGCTTAGTTAGCTTTTTTGTCCACCTTGCAACTATTGCCAAAACATTTAATTTACACAGAATATACATTTAAAAAAAATAAGGACTAACTGGGCAAAGTACAGATTACAATATTATTTTCAGTTTCATTATATTGAGCAGAATTACTAACTTCATCTTATAGGTACAAGTACTCATCTTTGTTTTATGAAGAATTTTTGAATGAAACATCATAATAAAATTCCTGAATTATGGAATCCAGTTCTCTACATAAACCTTCAGCTCAGTCCATAAAACTTATGTAACATTAAATTAATAAACTTAATATTTAGAGCCCCAATTAAAGTCTTCATTTGTACTGAACCCTCAATCCTTAAATATAACTTCTGGTAATTCAAACTGCGTTAGCTGTTCAAGGGCAGACTAACTCAAGTAAACTGTAAGTAATGTTATATCATCACAAGTTTTACTAGTAAAACATAGGGAAAAACATTTGGTCTTTAAAATAACTCAAGCCACTCAACACGAACAGGTTTTAAGGTTTTTCAATAAAAATGCCACTTACCAGTTAACATACACTGTCACAAATACAAAAAAGTTTTGAAAAACAAAAAATTTTCATCATTCAAACCTCAATTTTCTGCCTGTAAATAGCATCTTCTTGTGAATATTCCTCTACAATTTCATCAAAGGTGTAAAGCTGGCTAACCATGGACTGAGTGGCTGCTATCTGTACAAAAGATAAAATCACAATTTTTTTATTTCCTTGAATAAGAAATTCTAATAACAATGGAATTTTTAAAAATATTTTTCAATTTGCTTTAAAAGACATAAAAAATTGTTTTAAAAAGCCTATTTGCATTGAAGGAAACATCGTCAAATCATTACCAATTTAAAAACAATTTTTACGATCTGTTTGAAGCTTTAAAAAAAGTGGTTTTCTACCTTGATTTTCCCCAAGCTCAGGATATTAATAATTAAAACAAAATCTTCAGTTAAATGTTACCAAACAAAGCCAATTATTTCATTAGTTAGAAATCATAACTAGAAAATATATGTTCTAACACCAACAAAGCCATTAATATTTTGTAAAAGAATCAAGAGATGCTATTATGAAGAATAATGTGCAACTGCAACAAAAATGTTGAAATTAAAAACCAGGATTGCCTTGTTATTGTACAGATTACCTCCTTTTCAATCTCCCTCTGCTGTGCAAGCGTATCTTCGTCGTAGTTTTTACCTAAATAAAAAAAAATGGATTAATATTAATAGTAGGAAACAGTCATCAACATGAATACTGATTTGAGACTTCCTCCCCATAAACACACAGACACTCTCAACTTTATGCAAATCTTGGCTGATCTGGGCTCTCCTCTAGTCTAGTTGTTTTCCCCCCTTCTTTCTTTTAAAGTAGTTTTACATTTACTGTTCCTAAATTGTGTTTAAAGGTCAGAGTCTAACTTTTAAAAGAGAAATAATTCCAAAAATATTTGCTCTGATGCCCCATCTAGTGTTCTTGGTATAGAGAGACTTCTTCAATAGAGTAGACAGAGGTGGAAGTTAACAGTCAAGGTGATTACTTGTGTACAGATTTTTAGTACTCGTACTAAACAATCAATGCAATGTGACTGAGCACCAGAAGAAAGGACTTTTGAATGGGTACTGTAAGTGATGATTAAGAAATGGAAGACTGACGAATTGAGAACACTCTCGATTCAAATTTTCAACAGGCCAACTTTTGCCATCTAGAACTTATAATGCCTCAAATAAAAGTGAATCATTTACTAACAATGAATTACTGCTTAAAAAAACTACGGTATCATACATCCCATATCATATTTTAATATACTGAACCATTGCACCCAATCCGAAGTCCTATCCACCAGAATATTAATTAAATTGAAGTTTGGATAAAATTGTAGATATCGGCCTACCTCACCTCAGGCTTCACTATCGAATGTTTCCCAGCCAAATCGAAACTTGTAGTTTAATGAAAATTTAGAGTTACAAAAAAATGCTTATAATTATATCTTCAAAAGTGTTTATTTGCAACAAATGAAACCTTCATATTAGTATTCAGCATATCAAATTCGTTATAACTTTAAAGCTTAAAGTGAGTTGGGCCGATATAGATCCGCAATAATAACAAGATTTGATAGTGTTTTGTTTTTTTAATGCATTCATGAAGACAATTTAAATAAGTGGGTAACAGGGGCTGTGAATGTATTAGTCTTCTAAAGACAAGAAGCTAAAACTATTTGAATTTAATTTTTATCCAGTCTTTCCAATAATTACCCAATACTGTCCAGTACTTCCCAAAAACAGCCGAGTCTATATTTGCTCTTGATACCATTTATCAATACCACAGTACAGTAGATGATTTATATATAATTTGATAGAGTTTTTAGTCATGGTTACAAGCATCTTAGCTTTTTAATTTTATAACACTACATTGTGATGTAAAACATAGAGAGGGTGAGATCTATTTCATCTAATGTTTTGTGGAAAAATGATAAATCAAAGTTCAATTACATTAAACTGATTCACTACAAATGTTCTAGAAATTGATTATAAATCATCCTGTACACAGTACTGGATTGGGTGGAAAAAATCAGAGGGGTAAAAAGAGTGAGAAAGAGAGAGAGAGAGAGAGAGAGAGAGAGAGAGAGAGAGAGAGAGAGAGAGAGAGAGAGAGAGAGAGAGAGAGAGAGAGAGAGAGAGAGAGAGAGAGAGAGAGAGAGAAGGTCTATTACTAGATCTAGCTTACTTGGGTCGAAACTAGGAGTCGTTTCTTCAATGTTCGATTCCATCTTGAATAAATGGGGCCAACTTAACCGAATTTAATCTATGTGGATCTCTAAACTTGAGTTGATCGTTAAAGTTTAAAGTACCACAATAGATCCAAATCTGGGTTTATAAGCTGATCTAGAAGATACACGTTTGGAACGGATGCATCTAAGTCTATGCTTTTATTTTTCACGGGAGGTTACTCTGTCTCTTTTGACCGGCCTTCGTGTAACACGAATTTGTACTGATTCGCCTCGTAAAATAAAATACTAAAATTACTAACTTCACCTGTTCTCAAGGTCAACGAAAGTCAGGGGTATTAAACTATGGAAATGAAATGCAGCTCAGTACCATTTTGGTTCAAACGCTTTTGATTGAACGTTTTCGATTTTCATTATGACCAACAAGAGAAGAGGGCAATAATAAGGCTGTGATGTAAACCCACCTTGAAAATATTTGAGGTGTACTATACAATGCATACTTTCGTTCGTCTCCTCTCTTGCTTGATAGTTCCATTTTGGTTTGAACGTTTTCCTTCTTTATTATGACCACTGAGAGGAGAGGACAATAATAAGGCTGTGATGTAAACCAACCTTGAAATTATTTGAGGTGTACTATACAGTGCATACTTTCGTTGATAGTTCAGAGGCAATTTTTCAATTAAGCCGCCGAGCTCATTGACCTTGTACATATTGTACTCTGTCCCTCCCCATCTCTCTCCTCTTTAATGGCTACCATACTTATGTTTCGGTATTGATTTGTTTTTGTTCTTCGTGAATATTTTTTTTATTTCTGTTAAGTTTCACCCTAAATTTATGGAGTATTCCATCTCCAGATAGTCCTATACAAGAAGGAAACTTCTTTTCGAGTCCTATGTTGATTCCTTATGGCAGAGGTAAAGCATGCTAATTTTTTACATCATAGCCTATTTTGTCAAGCATCGTTCATTCTTACCTGGTTTAACAGCCCATTGTATTCTTTTTTAATGTTGCTAAGAAATTATGATTTCTGTTTATTTACCCTTTGTGGAATCATTACGCGTTTAAAAGTTATTTTGATCCAAGAAAATCGAATCTGTGTGCACTAAGTTTCGTCTTGTAGTTGTAATGTTATTGAAGGGACATTCACAATAATGTAAAAATTACACGAGAGCATGGATAAGTTGTTGCATAGGTTATCTTTGGTTTAAGCACTGGCACTGCAATTGTTTTAAATTGCAATTTATCCAAAGCCTCTGATAGCTGAACCTATTCCAGAGCCCTGATTAGAATATTTATTTCCCTTTTTCATATTATTACTTTTAAAATTTATGATTTGAGAGTACATTCATTTTATTGTTCGAGTTTGCTTTGAATAAATCATACTGTATGTGATTATATTTACAGTAAAAATATCAAAATGACTTCTTGACAGGTAAGTTGCTTCTTGCAAATAATATGGACATCAACTATATGAAATTCTTCTTCTTCTATTGATTGCAGTTGTGTAAAATTATCACTAAAACTAAGATTTTCTGGGCTTAGCACATAACTGGGAATAAGACTCGACTAAAGTCCTCCATAGTTTCTCAAGCAATCGCATTTCTAAGACCAATGCATTGAGCATTCAGTATCATTTTAACGCCAGCACCGTTGGGCTCTTTGAACGCTCTAAAACTAGGAAATAAAATTTACAGAAAATTATCGTAAAGTCATACAAGTATTTATAAAGTTAAAAAATATGCATCATACCAAAAAATAGATCGAGTGCAAAAATTGAGCCTTCAACTTTAATGGCCCTAGTGCAAGAAATATTGGGAGACACTAAGGTACTGACTATATTGAGAGTAGATCTATCAAACAGTTCCCTTCACTGCCTTACTTAGAAGATTGATGTGGGTAAAATCGTATAAAATGTGCATGTATCTTGCAGATTTCTTGGGATTGTGACGGCATCCTGTTTTAATTGATAAAATAAGTCAGTATTTGTCGTACATTTCATAGGTATGTTCCCTTAATACAGACCGGAGCTATTGAAATGGCTATTTTGGTCTGCTTTTTTTTGTCTACACTACTTAATGGACCAAAATAAATTGTCCAGAAGTAAAAAAAATCTCATAGAGAGCATACGACAAATCATTTCAATTTCGGAGTATATGCAAATAATTAGTCATTTTCATCTGCAAACAAGCTGAAATTACAATATTTTTCTTCTCACCCCTGGATATTATTTTCTGCCCAGTTAAGAGGTTAAAATAGTATCGGTGGAACATGTTAGAACATTTTTCCCCTTCATGCCCAGAGGCCAATTAGGCACTGTAATCTAATCACAAAATTACATCTAAGATCTGGATTATATTGTGCATTGTTTGAGAAAAGCTTGCAAAAGACTTGTTTCATTGGTGGAATTTGTCCTTTTGAGTCCAGAAAATGAGAAATAACAATAAAAAATAGTTACTGTTGGATTAATAAAGACATGAACTAAAAAGGGGCTATTAATAAATTTAAGTGTAATTTAATAATTATAATGATTTTAGACTTTCATTTAAAATTACCGTTAGGCCAGGCAGCCTTAACCCTGCTTCTGTTCTAATGACCCAGTTACTCACAGGTAAGGAAGAGTTATTGAGTTAGCTTCTACACATCATTCAAAGCAGGACAAATTAATACGCAATTCATTATTTCCACAAGAAAAACATTAACTAGACGAAAGAATGTTTTCACACAAATGTATTCAATTAAACAATGCCACACATTTTTAAGAAAACAAAAATGTAACTTTATTACACATTTTTGCAACTCAGTAAAAGAATATCAGGTTCATTAATTCAATTTCATAGACTTCCATAGAGTGATAAATGTCCATTTTAAATAGATCTTTAACAAAAAAATTTTCACTGTGTGTAATATCACATGCAAAAAATTGTTTTAAAATTAAGATTAATGCATTCAGGATCAGGATACAAGTTTTCCTAGGTTCATTTTGCGATCAAGCCTTCTAAAGTTCATTATTTTAATAGATTTTCAAATGAAACTTGTAGATTGACATAATAGATTTATACTTTTAAAACATTCAAAAACTAAGAAATATAGGCCCTACTTGGTAAGAAAATTCAATCGATCAATAAGATTGATGTGCCCTGACAGTCTCATTAATTAAAAAGAGCTTCTAATGGCAAAACTGCTTAATATGATCTTCTGCCCTCCTCTTCCCACGCCCTCACTCTGAAAGAAAACATATGTACCTTAAAATTGGGATTTACAATAATTATGAGTTTCCATCTGGCTACGGTGAATACAGGTATTTGACATCTTATCTTTCATATTATCAAATATGACAAAAAATCTATGTACGAGTAATCAAAATGATAAAAAAAAAACATGTCCAACCAAGCAGTAAAAAAAAATAAAATATGAACAAGAACAAAAAACTACATATCTACAGACATGAATTATTTGTCATGCTTTGATTTTTGTTCATTTAATAAGCAAAAGATTATTTGACAGATTTAATAAAAATATATGTTCAGTGCAGCTAGCAGTCATTAGACAGTCACAGAAACATTTGTTTATGGCTACAAAATATATACTGCAACAGAAAAGAAACTCCACATCAAATGAGCAAGTTTCACTAAGGCATTCAGACATGAAACAAATTATTTATTCTAAGACAGATTCTAAATAAAAACAAAACTTTGCTCTGCAAAGAGGTTGCTCAGAGAAGGTGGACTTAGGAAAAAGAGGAAAGATTTGCACGAAATCCAAAGAAATAGGAGAGGATTGATTTAACTCTCAATATAGGAGAAGCAAAGCCACTGGTTTGTAATGAATATCAATAATCTTACAAGTCGAGAATTCTCCAAAAATGACCTTTCAGGCTATATATCCTTTTAAGCCGAGGCCTGAGCAAGCTGTTCTATAAATGTTTGAAGGATATCACCAATGCAAATCACAAAATTTATTATGGAAGCATTTCAAATAATCCAATAATTTAGCTCTGAAATAAAGTGACAACCAATTGTGACCCATTTTCTCACCAAATCTTATTTCAACTACAGTTTCACTACTCCAAATAGCACTTAAAATTAAATTTTGTACAACTTGATCATAATGCATTAAAAATGTCTGAAATTTATATTACTTCCAATTTTGTAGATAGTTCTATAAGTGGGCTTTTTGAACCACCATTACAAAATTTTGCTTAGGTTCAGTGAAAGAATAACAGCTGTTGCAGCAGCACTGACAAGACTGGGCAACTGGAGTTACAGGAACTTTCTATTCATTTGCATATTATGCACCATTTTCGTATTTATAGAAATTCAATTTTCAAAGTGGCCTCTGAGAAATTCTCACGCTAGGACTTGATTATTAACTTTCACCTACAATATCTTTGTATTTAATTGTTGACGGACCTCTGATCACTTTTAGATTAAAGCTCTTCTGAATGTTACTTCTCTGATAAAATAACAATTTGCTTTCCTTGAGTAAATCTTAATAAAAATATGACATTTGTGGTACCTAACCAACTTCCACCAGGTCATCTCTGAAACTAAAAACTAACAAAAATATAAGAATAAATAAATAAAATAAAGAGGGTAGACCTACAGATGACCAAAAAAAATACTGAGGCTTTACAGTAAAACTAAATTCCCTTCTTTTTAATACAGCCAAAATTTTGTTAAATGTACACACAAACAGACACTTTTTTCTTGACTATGCAGCATTTCTATTTTACAAATATTCACAGAAACACAAAGAGAATAGACAAATCATTTGGAGACTGTGAAAGGTCATGACATTGATCTGAGGGAAAGCAATATCTAGAAAATCACAAATTAATTCAACATGATTGAAAGGAAATGAAAATAATATAGAAATTATGGCAATCAGGTACATGAATAATGTAACCAGACTTGGCATTTGTTGATCATGACGCAATCAATTAGAAAGACTAATCCAAGCACTACCAGTCTTTAAGCAACTGATGTGGTTTAATACTTATAGTTGAACTTCATCTTCAGCAAATACTTCATGTTTATCTGTGCAGTGTCATAAACGATGAACCTGTTTCAACAGTCAAGGATCAAATAACATTATGCAAATGGAAATACAAGAAGTAATAAAAATTCAGTTACTTGATTCAAGATTTGGTCAAAATCACTCTCAAATTACAATCATCAATAGATACTATTGAAAGTTAAGAGCCTTCAATTCTTACGAGTTAGGGGAGTGTCAATACCATTATCACAGATCAGGTAAATTTGAATTTGACCAAACTGCACCTGCAGAATTAAATTTTAACCAATTTTCCTATTGAAACAAAACAAACAAAAATTCACATATTACAGGCTTGATGGTTCATATCCATAAAACAAATAAGCAAGAGGAAGAGTTCAGGCTAAGAAGCCACAAATAAAATCTGGAAACCTCTTTTTCCATTTTTTTTTTCAGTCTTTTCTTTAGATTCTTCCTAATTTTTTTTCTTCCACCCATTGCCAAATGTTATCATTTTTCTTTAAATACATTACCAAGGGCTTACTTATTTTACTACAGCTGAACCTGCGTAGTAGCCTCATAATAGTAATGCAAGATCACATTGAAACCTAACTAATGGACATTGTGGTCATCAGAGATGTCTTATGAAATAGCTGTAATCAACAACAGACTATTACACTTCTCACAGAATGAGAACTTAGGTCGACCCTCCATAGGCAGCACACAACACAAGGCAATCTCACATGTGCCAAAGAAAAGTGAACACATTGATTTAGAGCAGTGCATTTCATAGACAGCATGACTCAGTCGTGACAAAACACTGTGAGCCCCGATTTGCTGCATTGCTCGTTTATGTCGTGTGTTGCCAACATGGACGACTACAAGTAGGAAATTATTGAACTTGTGAGAGACCAACCGCTTCTTTGGGACCCCAAAAACCTGGAGTGATATGCTATGGCCTATGGAGGGAGAGGTTTAGCCTGTGGCACAGCACGTGTATGGAGGGTCCGCCTTATTGACATAAGTTACAGTCACAGTGTACCAGGTAACAATTGGGAATGCAATTCCACAAAAAGTTATGTCCCTTTGTTGGAAGTCATGAGTTCTGTTCAACGATCAAAAGTATTTTGAAAATCTAAGCAGAACTAAATTAAATTTTTGTCAATGTTTCCTCATGTGCACATTTCATGTTTTCCTTATTTTTTATTTCAAATTTCACACCAATGTGCACTCTTGAGGAAGCAATCGCTAGATACATTAGTGACGACTTAATGTATATGCTTGATATTGAGGTAACTGGTAAGCTCTTGTTAGCCATTGGGAGATTTAAGCAGGATAAGCCATATGATAAAAAAAAAAAATTAAAATTAAAAAAAAAAAAGGCAGAATAAGCCATATTGAAAATTATAGTGAAATTAAATTACACCTTGAGCTATCAGATACTTCAGAAAAAAAATAAAAGTAAAACAGCAAATGATAATAAAAAAAAAAAAGAACAAAACAAGGTGGCAGTTTAAAAAAATAAAAAAACCGATTACTCCAAGTATCTTGTTTCACAACTCTGTATACTGCTTTGTTTGCCTTCAAGAGCCTTGAGATCATCTTTCAAGATAACCGAGTTTGTGTAAAAATAGATCAATCAAAATAAAATTCTCTGATCAATAACTCAATTTCACCTTTGACAATTTCACTCATGGAGTTAACATTTACCTAGGCCAAAATCTTCAGAAGACAAGTCTCTTGTAATACACATGCTTCTCCATCTTTGTTTAAGACTATTGTCAGCATTTTATAAATTCTGCTGAATATGCTGGAGCAAGGTAGGGGGTTGTACCTTTAAAAAAAAAAGAAAAAGTTGGCCTGACCAATCAAGTGATATTCTGCACACAATGGCCACTGATTATCAAAGGAAGAACAGTTTTTTTTTCGCCTAAACTGTCAACAGACAAGATAGATATGTATAGGGACCTAACAGTGTTAAGCATTGTTATTAAGTATATATACATGAAAACAGTCTTGAAAAAAAAATTGTGTTAAAGGATACTCATTATACAGCAAACTTGAGTCATTCACCCCTGAATCGACACTCATTCCCATGGGAATCACAACTCCATCAGGAGAGGTGTAATCTGAAGCTGGATCTGGACAAGTCCTTCCAATACCTGAAAGAAGAGACAATCTCTTTGATATGCTGCAAGTGAAATAGTGTATGCAAAATGAAACAAAAGATCATACGAAACATTAATGTAAAATAAAGATTTAGAGCTCCACTAAATCTATTTTCCCAATACAAAATTTCCATTGTGAAACAGGTTTCAGTTAATATGGATGTATGCAAATCGCTCCAGATCAAGAGCTTGTAAATTTTGCATTCACATCCCCTCATTTACTTCAGAATTAATGAAAACAAAGCTCAAAATATAAACAATTTTTTTTTAATTTTTTTTTTACATGGGATTAGGTTTGAAGTAAGTCTACCCTGAGATCGCCTCAAGAATTGTAAAGAAGCTAAAAAAAAAACAACCTAAAATGTCCACATCAGTACCAGGGTATCTAGTACTTCTATTATATGTGTGTGTGCCTGAGAAAAGGGCCCATATGTCGGTGGGGTTGATTTCTAGATATCAGTCAATAAAGGTGAATAGGGTGTTGGAGGTCAAAAATGTAGTTTCATCATAATATGAAAGTTTAACCATTTCTAAACCAGATTCCAAAAGATTAGTGCCCAATTTCATATTTAAAGACCTAAAATTTATGGTTTTGTAAGGTCTATGCACCAATAAAATCCTAAAATTTGTGCTAAAAATAACAAAATAACACCACCTCTTTATTCGCCGATGATGGCCATTAGATGAATACTAACCCTATCATGTTTGGTATCAAATTTTTCGTAGTTATTTCCCCTACACGTTGACACTTAGTGCGCATGAATCAGGATGTTTACATTCCAACGGGACTACTTACGCATCTTAGACTGCTAGCAGACATAAAAATTACCAGATACCCCTCATTTGAACCCCAGTCTAAACTATCAAAATTGGCTAAAATTTTTAATTCCTTCTTGATATGGACGCTCCAGAACTTCTAGTTTCTAAATTTTATCTTTATATTGGTTGAAGCAGTTTATAAATTAAAATAAAAGCCCAAATTCATAGCTAGGTAGCTGAAAATTTTCATTTCCGGGTTGGTTGTCAAGATGCAGCGTCCTAGTGACGACACTCCAAGAGAGGAACAGATTGCTCGTCTTCTCAACACCGCCACTCAACTTGGCCTCAACAATGTTGTTGAGGATCATGCCCTTCGTGAAGTCATCAACTCATACTTTTTGGATGACCCAGAGGACGATGATGCTCAAGAAGTAGAGCTAGATCTAGGTCTAGACTTATCATCCGAGTCTGAGGATGAGGAGACCCCACCTATACCCACACAGACAGATTTACAACCAATTCCTTCTGATGAATCTACAGGTAGGCAAAATTAGTTACATTTAGTTCATTGAAATGAATGATAAACAAGTAACTATTCTTTATGTCTAAATTTTCAATGAGTAAGGCTAGGGTTTGGATCTAAGTCTAGATGAAGGTCTGGATCTAGATCTAGGTTCTTGTTTCAAAACCTTTACACCTTTATACCTACATAATACATGATAAACTTTTATTGTGCATTATTCTAATTCTTTTTTGTTCTTTTTTCTCTTTTTCTTTTCCACTCCAAATGATCCCTCTGAAGATCATAACATTATTGAGGACCTCTCGATACTGCTACCAGCCCCGAACGACCCCCAATTCCAACCAGCCTCAGAGGCACCACACGTTTCACCATGTAACTGCAAGCGGAACAATAGTCAGCCCTGTCACACATTCTTTGATGACGTGGAAGTTTCAAGGTGCCGCTTGCAGTACATTGGCAAAACGAGATAAGAGTTGGACCTGGTCTTGTTGGCGAAGATTGAGAGTTGTGTGCATATGAGTGAGGAAACTGAGACAAAAAAAGCAGAGTGTGAGAGAAAGGCAGCGCTTGATTTACAGACATAAAGGTTTTGAGATTTGTCGTAATTTTTTTTTGCATCTGCACAGCATTAGAGAGAAAAAACTAAAAAATTTATTCAAGCAATATAAAGAAAATTTTGCTGAAGCTAATGCGATTATCCTGCCAGGCCGCACACCGTATGCTTGGAAGTCTGATTGCAAACTTTTGCCTACTGAATATTCTCGTCATTTTGTGTATGGGAAGTTTGCAGAGACTGTGGATGAATGTGAACAAAAGAAGATATCTCTGAGGAGTTTTTTAAGAATTTGGCATGATCTGCTTCCTTTCATCAAAAAACAGAAACCAGCCACTGATCTTTGTTGGTACTGTCAGCAAAGATCTATTCAAATGCAGCGAAGTGTGAACCAGCCTGATTCTCTAAAATCTTTAGCAGCCCAGGAAATGATAATTCATCTTGATCAGGCAGCCAAAGAAAGATCCCTTTACAATAATGTTTGCGAATTATGAAAACTTATCAGCTGTGTTTGTCCTTCTCTTGGAAGAGATACCCTTTGGTTCTAAAAAAAAGTTCATATTTAATTTTGCTTAACAGATAAATTTAATTTTTTTTTTCTGATGCAACATGTTGTTTATGCAAGTGTGTTTTGTAAGTGTGTGGCCTGTGCAAATACTATTCTAGAATTTTTTCTTCAATTTAATAGCCCAGTCATCTTTTGAGGTATTAATCAGGCCCTGCCTTCACAAAATATTTTTTTATGATTGTATGAGACTTTAGTTTTTATAACATAAAATGACTTGAACTTACAAAAAAAGTGTAAACTAATTTTACACAAGAGATATATACCATTGGGTGCCTATTATTTTACAAAAAATGTCATCTTCCTACAACTTACCTATTTTTTGAGTGACCTTAACTTTGCAAACAGATCACGCCTACATACATCAACTAATCTTTAATTCTATTAGAATTTCTCTTAAAACTTCAATTTCATGATTTTATACTATGTGATATTGCTTTTCTTTCTTCAAAGAGTCAGTTTCTTTGTTGCAAAATAGTTTTGAAGTGTCAAGATTATTCTTTCCACAATAATGACAATTTACCATTTTCCACAATTACTTCCTCGCTATAGCTTTCAGAAAAAAAAAAGCTTTTTTTCTCTCTCTCTATTGAAAATGCTACTTTACTTAAATTAATATTACTGTGATTCATGCCTCTGTATGATTAGTTAATGGTATTTACCTTTGGAAAGGTTTCAATTCCCATTTTCATGTTTATTTTTGTAAAATAAAAGTGTTGAAACTTTAAAGCCGTTTTTCTCAAAACTATGTTTTCGTACTTTTTCATACGAAAAATTCCATATCTCAGGAACTAATAAAGATATCTGAAAAATTTAAAAAGCAAAATGTTCAGCATGATCCAGGCAATCTAAAATGCAATTATCTCAGAATCCATATCTGCCGACATATGGGCCCTTTTCCCAGGCACACACACATATGTTTAAATATTTTTTAAACAGGCAGTAAACTGACCTTTGGTACTGTGTTTTCCTTTAGGAAGAGGATTCACGAATAGAGAATGCTTCAACTCATACCTGAAAATGAAAATAAAAGCCCTGAATCTTAAAACAAACGAGCAACAATATTCACAACATTAACAGCCTCAAAAAAATAATGTAATCAAAAGATTGGCACACTTACTTTCAAGTAAAATAATCATTGATTTGATTTTTTCAACATCTTTATGAAGGTTGGAACATTATTACACCATACTCTATCCACCAAAAGGCATTTTTACTTAGTAGCAATCATTCTAGGAAGTGTACATCTTGATGATTATCTGATATGGCATTATAATGAATATATACTTTGTACGATAAATTCAAGATCATGTCCTTTAATCATTTTTTTTCCTCCAGCAACTATACGTTTGATCCTTCTCTACCTAGACTTTTCATTATTTACTACAACCATATCTGTATCCTTTTGAATTAAAAGTACTGTTTGAACGGTCTTTAACAGTTACTTTTTATTGCCTCTCTCAGTGAAATTTCTAAGCTGATATTAGATCATATGTTTTGAGCAGTAATCTATAATGAAACTACAGTTCTTACTATACTTACATGTTTCCCAGGGCCACCTCACAAAGCAACATGAGGGCAATATTGTCTGTTTTAGATGTGCGACAATAATTAGCACTCTTGGAGACCATGTCAGCAAAGTAGACACCTTTGCCAAACATGTAGCCAGTCTATCAAAACATAAGGAAAAAGTAAAGCCTATGTATGAAATGTATTAACAGCTTTGTTTTGAACTAAAAGTGAAAGAAAATAAAAACAAAGAACAGATTAACAGGAGGGTAACAACATGATATCACAGGTATTCTAAAGGTTCCATTTTAAAGACAAAACTTTGAATTATGCATCTCTCAAGTGCAAGTAACACAATGCCTTCTGTTATAAATGGTTTGCCACCTATTAGTGAAGCTTAAATCAAGAATCAATAGGAATGAACTTTCAAAATGTGAAGGACAATTTTTTTACATTCTTTTGCTTTCTAATGGTTACCAATAAAAAATATACTTGATGAACATAATCGTCTGATGAAGGTTAAAAAAGTATTAATTTCTCTCTTTATTTTTGATCGCAAATTTTGATTTCAGCAACTGGCCTAAATGAAATGACTCTCAGGCATAACTAGTCCATAATTTTCCGCAGCTTTTCAAAAATCAGCCCTGAAATTTTAACTTTTTTTTTCAAACATCATAAATTATCTCAAAATCTTGAATGGTCTGTGGCAAAAACTACTTTAAAAGTATTTTCTGCAAATCTATAATCATTCCACCAGAGTGATGACAGTCTCATCGACTTAAAGGATACTTTTAAAGATTTTTTTTTTTGTTATTTTAGAGAAAACAGTCAGTCCAACTCACCACAGGGGCTTCAGGTGGGGCAATCCTTAATCCCTGAGAAAGGATACCAGCAAAATTAGTTGTGCGAGATCCATGCCAGAGCAGCATTCGATTTTTAAGTTCCTTGAAAGGTCGGAAAGTCTGTTTCTCACCTTGCCTTACTATTTTCATGACCTGTGAGAGTGAAAGTAAACAATGGAAGATATGGAATGATTATTAACAAGTTTAAATGCATTTTAAAAAAAAATAAATCCAAGGTTGGTGGAAAGAAAAATCGCTGAATTGTGATATGAATTTTTATATCAATAAAAACTCATGATGAGATTATACTAGAAAAGAAGTAAAACTTACATCAAGCACTTCAAGATCATACATATTATGAGTGGTAGCATGAGTGTTCTTGGTATAAGTCTTCAATCTCTCAAACTCCTCAGAGGCTGGATCAAGAGGCTGAGAAAGTAACAAAAAATGAAAAAAAAAAAAAAATGTATGTAAGGGTTGTTAGACCAAAAAATATCTTAATCATCTCTGATAAAAAAACAAGTATGACAGGCAAATTCAGCATAAAGAAAAGAGTTTCTTCATATGCTTTGGCAGAAATAAATAAGTTCACAAACTTATTAAGGCACATCTATGCAAAACATGTTATTGTATTAGAGATCCTTAAAATTTGCCTATAGCCACTGTATACATTCAGATTCAAGTTATGTCAGTTTTCAAATGATGCATTTACCATACTAGATTAAGTTCTATTCTGCATAGGAGCCATGAAAACATTCTATTACATACATTTATTCAAATAAACATGTCACAGCTGCTGTGCATATCTGTTTGATACACATAAAGATATTCCCAGCATTAATATTTCTGCTTTCAGAGCCGAAAAATAAAGTGAAATATCAAAGTTAAAATCTTGAAACTGAGTTGATTCGTAACTAGCAGCACCTATTTAGTTAGAAGTTATACAAAGCACTTATTGGAGTGCTTCTTTTCTTTTTTAATCAATTTACTTTCCGACATAGGGAATAAGTTTAAATTCCAAGCAACAATTTTACGATAGAATCACACATGTGGTTCTACTTGAACAAATGAAATGGTGTTGGTGAAGGTAGTTGTAGTAGAAATGAATGATAACATATGAATAGACTTGCAGATTCACATTTATATTTCAATTTTTAAAAAATTACAAAGTCACTTTTAAGCCATCTTTTTGAGTAAGTGTGATATTTTGAATCACCAGAACCTTGTGCGACAATAGAGAAATCAGTTTTAGAAGTTTGCAGCACTTGGCAAAAGATAGGGTCCGACAAACAAGCATATTAAATCACTTTGTGTTTTGTACCCATTGTGACTAAATCAAGAAATATGGGTACTTAAAGTTGAAACAACTTTCATGTTAAAAAAATTATTTTGGCAGAAAAAAACAACTTTCTGCAAGAACCCATGTATGACATATGCATTACACCCCCAAAACATTAAGATATTTGTCATTAAGTTCTAGCCTGGTAAACACATCATATGAAACAAGCATTGCATACTTTGAATTTGACTTATATATATATATATATACAGAGAGAGAGAGAGAGAGAGAGAGAGAGAGAGAGAGAGAGAGAGAGAGAAATAAAAGTAATACCAAGGTGAAAGAATTCTGAAAACATAAAAACAAGAATAAACAGCAACAAATATAGTACACTTAGTAACTTATTCACTTACAACAGCATCAAGTTTAACATTACAATTAGGCAGCAAACCAATGAAACCGAAAAAGACAATTTTGAGAATATGCACTAGCTTTTCCGCATTCTTGGTTTGTACATCAAAAATTGTCTCAATTTTAATAACTTTTTTTTCAGTTTAAACCTGCCTAAGTTGCCCAAAGATTGAAACTTGCAAAACAGGTAAAAGGCATCATTGAATATTAAATCAAGCAACAATGCATCAGTGTTGACAATCCTTTATTATCTGCACTAGGCATAATACTCGAGTAAAAACAGTAGGCAACACATAATTAACGTTCTGAAAGCAAAATGCAGGGAAGGTTACACAGACCATGGCTGTCAATATTTTAAGTGAACTTTTAGAAAAAAACTTACAATAAATTGAAAGTATATTACATAAAGGTAAGATATACCTGCAAATAAGAAGAAAGCATTTTCAACGAATTACCTCCATCTCACACTTGAGCTTGTTGTAATGAGCAGTAATAGGATCATCACCATCATCTCCACCTTTGAGCAATGAGTAGGCGACTTCAATTTCCATCAGGTTGTCCAGCATGTCTGTCTTTTGCTGCGAGATGCAGAAACATAAAAAAGAAATAATCATTAGTATGATATATTTAAATTGTTTTGGCAGCAAAAAAAAAACCAAATGTGTGCTCAAATAAAATGGTTTTTTAAACATACAATCTAGTTTTTTTCTTTTTGTATTTTATCAATTTTATGATATGATTTCACGTAATATATAATGGGCTTAATGAGGTTTATAGAAGTTTAAATTTTCTTGAAACAAATTTTTTTTTTACAATGTGTAAGGTATTTGTTACCCATTTTAATTAACGAGAATTTATTATCCCACATGTCATATATATATATAACTCAAGACAGTACCTCTTTCATTCAATTTCAAAGTTTGTGTCGTTACATCTATTATCAAAATTGATATTTTCTCAGAGACATAATATAAAAGTATATCTTTTGTCCTTTTGGTACCAGCTAGGAGTTTCCAAAAAGTTCAAAACAACCACATGCATTTAAAAACCTTAAATAGTTTTGACTTTGATGAAAATCAATAGGCCAAGAAAATTGCACTCATAGACCTGGAAGAAAAATATTTCCACTGTACTGGTTTTGAACTTAGCACAGTGGGACATCGGTAAAATATTGAGTATAAAATGCAGTTTGATAAGATAGTGAAGTGTACAAACCTTGATGATCTTAGCTGTGTCCAGAAGAGTTGGTTTTTTCATACCAAAATCATGTGGTATGGCAGTGTAAAACCTGTTTGTAGCATCAACAATCTGAGTCTGAGATCCGTTTGTGTCGATGAGCTATTAAAAAATGTTGAAAAGTATTAGTGCAGGAACAGGTTTTCTTACCTTTGCGTTGCTCTTTTTCTTTCTTATCTGCTTGAAATTTTGAGAAATACCAGAGAAAAGGCATTGAGACACTTTTAATTTGTACCAAACAGGAAACGATAAAAATCGAAGTTCTGCTCCACACTTACAAAGTTTACTTCAAGATATCCATATCATCACCTTTTTACATAACTTAATTATTCAATGTAAAACCCTAAAAAAATTGCTTCCAACACAATTCTTTGAGTTTATTCATTTCCAAAGTAAACCATGGTTTCAGTTATGTAAGCAAGATTAATCTTTATCTAAATTTAATTTTACATGGTGTTAAAAACTTTGTTGATTATGTGCATCACTGTTCCAATCCAGACAATTTCACTTTAGAAAGAAGCAAAATATTCCATACTTTTCCGATCAAATAACTTTTACATGAATAACAACTTTTGCTGCCTTGAGGCAGCCATGACAATCATTTCAATTTTATCTCAAATTTGAACAACTAGTCTCACTTATATAATCTTACCTTTAGTAATTCTGTCAATATCGAGTATGCAGACTGAATCTGTCGTTTGGATAATTTTCCCAATGGCATTTTCTTCATATCAATCTAAGAAGGTGAACACACATATGTTATTAACAAAAAACAAAACAAGATTATAACTTTGTCCCCAAAACTCATTCAGATTAAGATCCAAAATAATATTCACAAATAAATGTCTTTCATTCTACTTTTTTGTGTGTTCAGAATGACTGGTAATCTTACTCTTGTTAATAACATATTCTTTAGAGTTAATATATATGAGGAAACAAAAAAATAAAAAAGCAGAACAACAGAAATGTACAAAATATCAGATAAATTAAACCTTAAGGAAAACAACAGCTTTATAAACTTACTTCAAATTCCATCATGGCTTTCTTCATACTTTCAACATCAAATATCATGCGGATAATTTCTTGCACACCCTTTGGTAGTTTTGAGGTAGAGTTTTCGAGATCCAATTTCTTAACCTCCTCATCATCCTGAAGGATTAACAGAATGTTTATTCAAAATTTCTAATTTGTATGCAGCATTGTCAGTTACATTGTAAATCTGAACATTCATTTTGATTTTGTATGAAACAAAAGAAGTACCACTGAGATTACTAAGAAGTCTACAAAAACTATTACCCAGATCAAAATCTAATTTTGACTTGTTGAGCTTGAGGAGGAATAACAATAAGGTAAGAGATAATCCGAAGAAAATTAAGAATGATCTCTGATTTTTTTAACTAAAGCAGTACATTCAATTATATTATCAGGATCTATTAAACTGACAATTTTGAAATAGCCAAGCAGGAGCAAATTCTCACCTGCCCATAATCAATTTCCAGTGGATAAAATTTGCTAGGGACTTTTTGAAAGTTTTTCCGGTCCTCCCAGTTATTTCCTGTCTTCTGGAGATACATCTCCTTAAAGTTGGAAATCACAGAGTTTCTGGAACCACACCGTTCAACTTTGTTACCTCCAATTGTTGTGCCCACTCTCCCCCAGGCTCGGAAAAGCCAATAGCTGTAGAGTTAATATGGAGTATGCTTGTTATGAATAGTAATGTGAGAAATGAACGATAGAAGATCAAACAAACACAATTGAGTTTCAAGAAATAAACAACTTCAAACGGGATGTTTAATGAACAGACTAGGAGATATTAAAACTTTAAACACAGGGATGACAAATCAATTCCTCATTCAGAATTAAAATGGCTAACTGTAAAGAAAGAATTAAAATAAGCCACATTTTTTACTAACTTGTGATAACATGAAATTGTGAACAAACCTCATTTTGGTGTCACCCTCCAGTGCCTGCAGTTTGTAAAAAGAATTTGTTCCCCTGGCAATGTCTACAAGACCCAGGACTGCTGTTAGTGGCTCTCCATCATCCTGCAGGACATGTGCTTTGTCTGCAAGTTCTGGAAAAAAATATCCATGATGTGAAAAGTTTTGTCTCATTAAGCAAAGAGCGACAGTCTTTATTCAATGGCAGTTTTCTTGACCATAAAACCAACTAAGATACAGAAATTTAAATGAAAATAGAAACGTATCATTTGTATTTTAAAACAAAGTTTATCCACTTGAAATACAACTTTAGATAATCATTAACATGACCAAAGGAAGCCCTACCAGAACCTTTTGTTTTTGTTCTCTTCACTTTAATTCATAAAATAGTCCTGCAATAACCAAACGTATCATCAGCACTTACTACTTTTGAAAAGCTTAAAGAGAGTGTAAAATATATAAAATACAAACCAAACAAAACTTTAGTTTCCATTTGTTTAAAAATGATTTTATGTCCTGTAAAGAGACTGCCTCTAAATTATCTGACTATCTCTCAAGTTATCATTTATTATGGTTCTCTTTTTATAATCCATAAATTTGCAGTCTTTTTATAACCGACAGCTTTGCACAATAACTCCCCCTCCCGCCCAAAAAAATGTTTGTAAACAAATACGAAACAATTAATTTCATCTGATAGATATGTAATGTTGGACTTTTGTCGCACATTTTGTTGATGTTAACAAGTTCACATCCCAAGTACAATCGTAAAACAAAAAAAAAATGTAATGCCATTCGACTTCTTATTCGTAATTATTTCTGTTATTTTTTCACTCCTTTGAATGTCAGAGGTGAAATAGTTAACTAACCTGAGTCAGGATCAACTGCTGCACCTCCTTTCACCATCATCTTCAGCTTGGCAGGCACACTCTTCGTAAATCTTGCCTCTAGTTGAATACAACGATGAGTAGATGGATTTAGCGATGCTTCAGAGATCAGCTCATCAGCACATATTTCTAAATGTTTACAAATCATATTTTATGTATCACCATAATAAACTAATTCTGAGAGGGAACTGATATGAGTATGATTATATGAAGCCTCTCATACCCTTGATGCAGAGGGCTCTGAAGCAGTGAGCGAGATAATCTCTGGTTTCATATACTCACTGTAATCTACTGATATTTTCCTATGTATCATTACGGTAACAATATGATGATGATGATAATGAAGAAAAATGAAAAAGAAAAAGAAAAAGAAGTAAAAGAAATGGATGGGAGTAGGGGAGGCAGGAAAAAATGTATTAAATTTCGCACAATGCTTAACACATTAGGCAAGATGGAATGAACCTTTGGATTACCCAATGAAAAAAAATAAACAAGACTAAAAACAGTTTAAAAAGCAAATAATTTTAACACCTTTTCTCCTCTTGGGGAAATCTGAAGAAAGTCAGATATATAATTCTTATATTGGAACAATTTAAAGCAGAGCACCATTGACACTTAACACTGACAGGCACCATTGATCCTAGTGAAAGTATACACACAGTAACAGATGATATGAGGCTAACATCAGGCAAATTTACACTGCTGAGTCAGCCAATCGACACCACAGTGTGGGGTTAGAACCACGCTTTTAGCTCCTTATAATATATCCTTTCTGATCTAAAACAAACTAAGTACTTATTAGTGCTTAGGAAAAACTAAAGTCATGTTTGAATGAAAGAATGCACATTTTTTAAAGGTCTTGGGTTATTTCAAAGGCAATTTTCTTAGAGTTTCACAGTGTGGTCAGAACTTATGCCATGACATCTGCATGGACATTTTTGCTGTTTCAACCCCTTCATTATAAGTAAGTTTGGGGTCTCAAATTTCCAGTTCTGCCTTACTGTGGAGGGCTGTATGAAAAAAAAAATAAGCAATTCAATTCAAAGTCTAAAATATACACCAGGCATAAAAATGTTTAATTTAAATCCTTTCTTCATTTACTGTCCTCAACCTTCTCATTATTAGCAATTTTACTTCACATAAACTGGCTCACCATCTCTGGCTGACATGCCACTTTTTGGTGCACTCTTTGTAGGTCTCTGTCCAATTCTCTTTTCAATCTGGAAAAGTCAATTTAGAAAAAAAAAATTTTTCAACTTCAATGATACAGCAGCCTGCAATCCGACGTTACAAAACTTTAAAATTAATCTAAGTCCCTAACACACTCTAAAGTTGGGCCTAGTTTGCTTAAATGTTTTATTAAAAATAGACACTTCAAAGTCAGTTATTTTTTTCACTTACACCCTATGAACCATACAACTGTTAATATATATAAAAGAAAAAAAAGGGGACGAAGCAACAAATCAGTAACAGGTAATTCAAATGCATCTAAGAAACAAAACGTCAGAAATTTTAATGAATAATGAAAAAAGCATACATAATAATCTGGAAGTAAACATGATGTCATATACTGTGCCACATTAAGAGATAAAAACAAGTCATTTACCGGTGAACCCCATGATGCAATGCTGTGAACTGATATCAACTTCAGAACATCCCCATTAGAACAAGCCTTCACAAAGTCTTCATTTACAACATGAACCTCATGCTTCTCTGCTTCCAGAATAGTTTTGCTTTCTTTCTTCACTTCCTCTGTAGTTTGGTAGTTTGAGGGGGGGAAAAGGGGAGATTATAGAGTATGAGAGGATGAAAATAGTTCATTCAGTGTCATATAACTGAACAAAACAATCAGAATTTTGCAATATAATTTCTTTTCAAGGAATTAAGAGACAGTTTCTTACAAGCTATAATTTTTTTTGAATCATCGCCTTTCAAGTCCTAAAGATCATGACTAAAATAGATCTCAAACCATTGTGAGAAAACAATACTTAATTTACTAAATAAATGTCAAAAGAAAGTTAAACACAAACAGGAAAAACTTTATGTTATCTTTAAAAGCGATTCACATACCTTTTGAACTTATCACAGCCGCAGTTTTGGCATCCACTTTACTAACAACCACTCCCCCTAGATCTGTTATAGCTTTTGTGACTTCAGATTTGCTTCCTTTCAGCTTCCCAAGAACAAACTTCATGTCCCTCAAAGGTTTGCTTGTACTGCTGCTGACATCACAGAGAAGAATTTTTTTTTCTTTCTGTTTTAACACCAATATATCTGAGAATTCATCATAAGAGTGCACTCCAAGCCCTACTGATACATAGACTTTAAATGAACCACCTATAAATATGCCTTGAACAAATGCTAAATAAATTTTTGTCCCCGTGAAAAGTAACCTAAAGGTTAAAGATCATTTAAAGTCAGGAAGTACAGTAAGTTCAATTATCATTTTAAAAATCATGCTGTCTAGTTAAATGAATTCAGGAAAATGAATAAACATATGTTATGACATCACAAATAGACAAAGCTAAATAAAACAATTGTCTCTCTATTATATGTGGCAAAGCAGACTTCAATCTGACATTTGGATTGTAAGATGCAAAACACCCATTTTGTTAAACTTTCATCATATGACTTAGCATTAAGAAAAACTGATGGAATCAAAGCAGTTAAATTTCAACTTCTAAACTCTTTGCTTTTTGTCTTAAAAGATGTTAGCATCACAGGACTCTTTTCAATGTTTGAAGGAACTGCAATTTGAGGTTATAGTGTCCAAAGCCATAAGGTCCATTTTTAACAATTTTAAACCATGGCCATCAACTAGTGCTGGGGCTATCGGCACGGATCGGTACCCCAAACGCGGCACGCAGCGACACCCATGGCACATCGAGTAGATGCACGGTATGCGGTACTGTGCTGTGCCAGCTTCTTCATTGTTACATGCGTACCGTCGATTTTGACCTGATTCTGTGCAGACAAGTAGGCAACAAATTTTCGTTTGTGATAGAACTTTCCGGCTTTCCCACCATACATCAGTCAGCAGTCGGCACGATCTCTGTGTGTGTGGGGAGGGAAAGGGTGTCAGCGCTGGCTGCGCAAGGGAAATTTAGGGGACGGGGAATGATAGCAAAAAAGATCTCAAAAGAAAACCGACACTCTTCACAGTAAAAGACCGCAATCTTTGAGAGATTTCTTTTAGACCTATAGTGTTAATTAATGCACACTATACAGTATACAATAACTACACCGGTTTCTTCATTCTTCTCTGCTCTGATTAGAATCATCCTCTCCTTTTTTGCTTTGTCTTCATGCTATTACACTTTAAAATAACGAGTTTATACTTTTCAATGAAATTTAGTTCTGCTTACTAAACAATCATTTTCCTTTTGTTCCATTTTTGTTAAATGAGCTAAATCTGATTGCTGCTGGTCTTTATTTGTTGTTTGAATTATTATACTTAGGCCTAATAAATTTCAGTTGCAACAGCACGCTCAGCTTATATTTTTTTTATTATTGCCATTTAAGAAAAAAAAAAAATAACAGATTCATATTTAGGGGGGGGGGGGTCTCTAGTTTTTGTGTCAAGTTACATTTAATGTGAAAGTCAAACTATAAATAAGTTTATATTAAAGAGCAGAAGCTTGTCATAAATCATGCAATCATAGCTTATCATCTTGGTCTTCTGTCCTTTTAATATTAATTGAATGATAATGCATGCCTATATTCAGATAAATTATGTCCAGACAAACTGAGATAATAAAAAGTCAATGAGAAGCAAAAAGAAACGAAAAAAAAAAAGAAAATGACAAAATAGAATAAAACAAAACAACAACGAATAAAACATAATCTTGACTGACAACTGGGTGCCTTGCGCTGGCGCTCCGTGTTGACGCGCCCAGCCCTGCTCATTGAGCCACTGGCCAGTTTTTTTTTCTCCTAAGGAATTATTTTTTACACAATGCAGCCGAGGTCTAATCTATAGTTTTAGATACGACCAACACTAAGCCAAAAGATGTGTGTGTGATATTGTAGGCTGTTGACACGCGCATGTGGGTATATCTGTGTGTGTGCGTTTACAAAGGTGCCGGAAAGTGTTAGGGTGTGCCGTTGTTTCAGCTGCGACTCGATGACTCGAGAGCCTTCACTTGCATTCAGTGCCGAGTCCCTAGATTTAACTTTAGGCTCTCGGATCGGGGTGTGCCGTGCTTGCGGTACCTTTCACCTCGGGTCCCGATACTCGACGGGTAGTTAAAAATCGGGTAGACCCCAGCACTACCATCAACTGTGCAAGTTTCAAAACTATCTATGAAATAAATCTTAATTTTAGTTAGTACGTTTAATATTGTGTAAAAACTTGATGGTAAAAATATGTTATTTTTTTCAATGTTACTTCAAATTTCCCCCCCCCAGTCATATTGTCTTCTTGCTTTTGCAAAAGTGCATTCACACTTCATCTATATATTTCTAGGGAATGGTACAAGAAATTCACACAAAATTTTTATTTTTATCTTGAAATTTGTACTCAAAAATTGAAATTTTCGAGGCATAAAATCATGAGATATTCAATTTCAAAACAGACAAAAGACAAAGAGCAAGAAAGTACATTTTTACCACAAATTATAGCAATCAACAAACTGATAATGCTGCCAGTTTCTCTCTTAAGTGACAATTAATCAGTGTTCATAATGAGGAAAAGTCAAAAAGGAGGAAAATACACTGCAAGAAGTGCCAAACCCGCAATAGAAATCTCGCGAGATCCTACCACACACACACAATTTAATAAAAGGGAAGCATGATTAACTATTTTTAAAATCTTGCAATTGATGGTTAAACTATCCTCTAACCACATGAATCTAAATTTGTTTTTGATTTTTGAATCTAAGTCTTTTATTCTCACAACGTCCGATTTTGTCAGCTCCATCATGATGAGATTATGAATGCTCTAGATATCTAGATGTAGATTTGGCATGGACTAGAAATCTCTAGATTCTAGACTAGATAAATATATAGATAGCTCAGGTCACTGACAATTGAAAACCTCGCTAATCCAGCGAGGCGAAGACTGAAGAGGCTAAACAAAGGCTTACAGAACGCGCAAGCGCTAAATAAAGACCCACACTAACATAGCAGTTTCCAGCAGTTTCGGCAATGACAATGACGGAAGCGTCGTGAAATTCGACTATCGAATAAGGGTTGGTTTGACCGCTGCATCGTATTGGCGATAGATGGAGGAAAAATTCCGCGAGCGAGGCAATCGCAAAAAAGAAGGAAAAAAGCAAGGAGTGAAAATCGCTGATTTCTGCGGAAGATTATGATCACTGATTTAATGAGATGAAGTAAAAATCTTGAAGAAAAACACAATCATAAGAACCTGATCTATGAGTCAGTGCTACAGCACCATAAGCTTGAATTTGGACTACTGCATTGGTCAGTAGATCACAGATAGCAACTTACACTCCATCAACAGAATCCATACATGAGCTGACCAGCCCTGATGTAGAACTGATAGTCACTACAGGAAACGCTCTCTCTCTCTTGACATACTTGTATGCTTTTCTGTATAAAACAAATAGTAAAGAGTGTTTACCTATATATACAACATTAGTGATAATCTTTTTCTTCACAAATATATAAAAAAAAATCACAGTAAGAATATCTTATCTTACCGTAAAAAATGCTTACACATTTTAAAATTAGATCAAATCTGAACTTATTTCAAGAAGACACCTTTTGTATGCCAAAGAAAATTAAAATAAAATAATTGATGCCCTTAGATGCCTAAAAGTAGATAAAAATATCAAGACTACACATAAAGTGTTGTCGTCCAAATATGAATAACAATTATGGCAACAGCTTGATAATGTAAAATCTCTCACTCCTAGACTGCCTTTCATCTTTTACCCATAAAAAAACCCCAAAAACTCACAAAAATGGAACATCATGAAATTCTTTGGGAATCTTAAAAGCTTTCCTTGTTGGGAACTTTGTTACATTCATGCACTTGGTCCATTCTGTCACATTTCCAGTACAGCAATACCCTTCTGCCCTGAAAAAGAAAATTTTCATTCCGTTTCATGCTATTAATGCTATTTCAAATATTTTCATGTGGCAAACATATCTTAATACAGTTTGACTCTCAAGGACATAAGCTTTTATATATTCTCAGGTTTCTTTGCCTTGCTTAAATACCTTAAAACTCATGCATACTCTTCTACAAAGATGTATGCAAATATTTTCCTGTCATCACTTCAATTCACATGATTTAAAAAATTCAACAAATTTGTGCTTGGTTGCAATCAACTCTACACTTGCCTCAATGCTTAAGTGCTATTAAAATGTCTTGAAAGGAAAGATTAAGTGATCTATCACTATTTTGAGCTGGATTCACTCAATTCCAATTCTATTGTACTTAACTTTAAAATAATAATTAGTTGTAGGAGATTTAAAAATATGGGACAAAAGGTATAAAACGCATCAGTTGTGGACAAAGGAAAAATCTTTCTTAGAAAAAAAAAAGAAACCCACGTATAGTAAAGTTGCCCATCTTTACACTCCTTGCATTTTTCCAATGCACCAAATACCAAACAGTCTGCAACAGCATCTAGAAGCTGGGAAAAAAAAAGAGTTTTTCTCAATTCACAAACCTGATTGTAAGGGTATATTAATATTTACCTTTAGCAAGTAGCCAAATACAGATTTGTTTTAAAATTTTGGAACAAAAAAAAAGGATAATATACAGATCAAACAGTCCCAAAATTTACTCAAAAGTTTTTATTTTTTTCTTCTTCCAGTTCAGACCACTGAAAAAAAAAATCTTGTGAGAGCACCAGCCCCTGGCTTATATGGACTCTTTGACGCAGCTTAGTAACATCCTTTCAAAAACCACTTGATATGTTGATTCCTCTTTACTACTAAACCCTGCTTGAATTAAAAAAAAAACAAAAAAAAAAACAAGATGAAAACATGAGCTCTGTTTAAATTATGATTCAAACCAAATAAATGATATCCTAGAAAATGATGAAAAAAAGAAAAAAAAAAAAAAAAAGAAGGAGACTACATTTTAAGGCTTTTAAAATGGTCACTACTATTTAAACCCATAGTACTGGAACATAGAAAGAGAGGTTAGAGAGACTAAGCAAAAATATACTTACTATCAACTCATGCATAATACTTGCACTCTTGAAATTATGGCCCAATATGAAAAAAAAATTAGAAGCCCAATTCCATTTTAAATACCATGTAATTTGTGAAAAAAGATGCACAAATGTTTATCTTTGAAAAAATTATAATTATGGACAGAACAAAACTAATGAACTTGCAAAACAACCAAAAGGCTCATGCCGACTTACTTTACTCTCTCCCGATGGGATCTCCTGCTTGTTGAGTTCAAGCAACAATTTCATGGCCGCATTTGAAACATCTTTTGACAATTTGTCTCTCATGTCCCAAAGAAGTTTGCTTTGTTCCTTTATGTAAAAAAAAATAATCTATGATCATTTTCAGGTTAAGTTTGTTTTTCCATTTTCATCAAAAGGAGACTCCAGCCAAGTAAATTTGATAGGAGCAGATCAATACAACTGAAACGGCCGTGGCAACATATTTCTTAATTAGGGGTAACTAACCCAAATTTGCAAGCATCTACTACCTAACTTTGGAGGGCATTCTGCTGTTTTATGCGAATGAAGCCTCTACTGATTTACTAACAAGAAGCTTTTTATTTTAATTGAAAATTCTGTTGAGAAATAAACTAAATTTAAAGGAAAGTTTAATTAGTGCCATCAGTAAAGTATGTGTTGTTTGATTCCTTGCAAAATGACAAAAAAAAAAAATAATAATAATCATAAAAAAAAATTCCTATTCAATAAGGTTTTTCAATTATTAACTGCACTCTGAACCAGATCAAAATCCCAAAATTTAGTTGAATTGAATAAGACAATTTCAAAAACATTGTTAAATAGTCACAACTCTACTAAATTGACATTTTTTTTCTTTAGCCTATATAGCATCAAGGCAATATCACAAAGACAGCTAAGTATTTATTTTTTGAAGATGAGTGCTAAATAATACTCATTTGATAAATGGATCGGCAAAGTATTAAACTTGCTCAGCATAAAGCGGGCCAAATGACTGTTAGACCTACAAAATTTTTTAGATTCTATTCATCAATAAATGCTACAATCATTCTGTATGCATTAGTTGGTAACAAACATAAGAGTTGATTCTGAAGAGATAAAATCTTTAACAATTTCCTTATCCCATCATAACAGCTTGGATGCCACTTGTAAAGCATATCTGTTATCTGGTTATCTGTGACAAATTATGATTCTTTGGAATTCAGGCATGCTTTATATTAAAGCAATTTCACCGTATAAACGCTTTTTATGTAAATGCTACAAAATTTTAACCAAAACTTTAAGAGATCCTGAATATATTGCTTGTGTTAGTATAAACTTGTAAGACTATAAACTCTCCACTGCCATATGGAGTATCTTCAATAACTCTGCATCTTTATTTACTTTTTTTGACAGAAGTCTAAAATATCTGCAGCAACAAAAACCGCTCCCACTGAGGAGCCTTTGGTAACCTTGCTATCCGCACCATTATTATGGAGTGACCTATTTACAATTGCACTTTTCTACCATCTTACAACAATCACTCCACCTTATCATCTGTGCCACCACCACTGCACTTTCTGTAGCTTCAATATTAGCATCGCAGCTTGAACCATCTTCACCTCTCTCTCATTCGCTGCCACCAACGTAGCATCTTACATCTTCGTCAATGGTCTCACCCCACTGGACTAATCTTTTGAAAGCTTTCATATATCTCTCAACCATAATTTCATGATGACAAACCTGTAACACAGGCAAATGTCATGATATATGTTGGAAGATGAATAAAAAATCCAACCCCACACTATATATCAATTTTCATTGTAAGGTCTATATACAGCTGATTTTACATATAGTTTTTTAATCTTTTTTTTTTTAAAATAAATATTGCGTTATCTGATATAAATGCCAAAAATCTTATAAATTGACTCAAAATTGCAGTTTAAATCTCTATACGACCTGTTAGCTCAGAAGTGAGGGAAAATTTTAGGGTGATGTCTATCAAGTCATTATATTTTTCATAAAAATAATTCCAGCACATCGCACTACCCTTGGATTTATAAATTAAAAACATGTGGAGGAAAGAGGTAAATTTATAAAATGTTATAGTTTAATTATTTTTATGTGGTTTTGACATGACAAGTTTTATAATTCAAATGTGGTCCTTGTTTCTCAAATGTAATTTTAAATATCCACAAAATAAATTTATTTATTTAAGCTATTAGTTTACTTGTAAAGATTTATAAAGAAACCTGTGAAACAAAACTTACCCTCAATGTTTTTTCTTCCTCTGTTTCCTCTTTCTTCACCTTCTTGCCTCCATTCCCATCTTTTTTGGCATCTTGCTTGCGTTTTGTTCTGAAAAAAAAAAAAAAGAAAATATAAAAGCTTAAGAAGAGTGGGAGTCTTGAATAACAAGAGAAACGATAAAACAGCTGTACAAAAATATGAAATAAAATTTTCCTGTTTGACCAACAAAAGAGATGGGTCAAAAGTAGAAGTCGGGACAGGAAGATTTTTTGATCCACCATACCTCAGCTCCTATCCGTTTAACAATGTTTCTTGTAAGCTGCAAGCCTTTCTAAGTGGTATTTGAGAAGATAGTTCCGATCAGTAAAAAATTAAATTCACATAAGTCTAATCCATTGTGAAAGAGAAGAGAAGAAATTGACCTGATGAACTTGGCACTTTGAGTTTGAATTATGTGTTCAGATTTAACAAAGTCAAATAGAAAGATAGGGACCAACATTTTTTAGTTTCAGCTATTGTCATTCTAAAGGTAGAGGTAAAGGCAAGCATGCTATTAAAAATTCAAAGGGTGAATACATCTACATAGGCCTAGGTTTTAATGTTGCTTGCTTATTAGTCAAATAAGGTGTTCTTTTTACCTATGACATTTTAAAATTTTTACAATGAGCTATTGAACTTACGCAGTCTTTTTCCCTTTACCCAATTTTTCGTAGAGCATTGTTTTGTCTTCTGGTTTCAATTTACCAAAACCCTTGATCCTGTGAATATGAATTGAGGACCTTTAAATGATTGAAAAAAATTTCTCAATACCAAAGAAACTAAAAATGAAACAGGCAGAAAATTGAAGCTTAAACGTAAGTATTTTGTAAAGAAAAGAAAAGACTACGCTCCATGGTCTAAACAAAAAATGTTACTCAGATAAAAAAATAGATAAAAATTATGTTACATAAAATTCATTTTAGTGCAGCTGTGAGATAAAATTATATCTGAAAAAGGGATGCTGACTCTTGTAATGAAAAAAAAAAGAGCAGTGCATTATTGTTAACTATTTATGGCTATGAAAATCAGGACATTAACTGTTTAAGTCAAGCATGCAAGTCATTTTGTAATTTCTAGGGAGGAGACAATTGCTCAAGCAGCAAAAGAAATACTTTACATTGATGGATCCATATCAGTCGTAAATCCTAGCTCATCCCTCTTCTCAACAAAACAGTCCACATGGTACCATAAGTCTTGAGGTCCATACATTATAGCTCTTTGGGAAGTATACTCTTTCTGACTAATTCTTACACTATCCTGTAAGAAAAACACGAAGTAAAATTATACTTGGGCAGTGACAATGATCTCTAATTTAAAAACTTATTCCCATCTATGCAAAATATCATAATATAAAAATTTTTTTATTGACTTGGAACATACTATCAATAAATAATACACTTGAAAATTCAATAAGTAAATATCTGCAGCCAGATTAGAAAAGAGAAAAAAATTCTGCAGAGGACGAAGAGAGAGATAATATGGCATAAATTTATTCACTGATCTGAAAAAAAAAAAAAAAAAGGAAAAGAGAGTGAATGTGTTTCTGAAAAATGAGTTCAACAAATAACTCTCAAGTTATACGCTTAACATTATTTTATGGTCACAAAGTTATGGTATAAAATAGACTAACACAATAACATACATTCACAGTGCATATAAGATTGCTAAGTAAGAGAGAAATTTAGAAGCTCATAATTCTTAATTCATGCAAAGTGATAAGAACTTTATAAAAGTAACAGAAAAAAATCCATAAAGACAAATGCTTGAACATAAGTGACCATATATATTTCATGAAGTAGAGCATTTGCCATAAAAGCAGAAAGCTCCTGTAGTGACCATATATATTCCATGAAGTAGAGCATTTGCCATAAAAGCAGAAGAGCTCCTGTAGTGACCATATATATTCCATGAAGTAGAGCATTTGCCATAAAAGCAGAAGAGCTCCTGTAGTGACCATATATATTCCATGAAGTAGAGCATTTGCCATAAAAGCAGAAGAGCTCCTGTAGTGACCATATATATATTCCATGAAGTAGAGCATTTGCCATAAAAGCAGAAGAGCTCCTGTAGTGACCATATATATTCCATGAAGAAGAGCATTTGCCATAAAAGCAGAAGAGCTCCTGTAGTGACCATATATATTCCATGAAGAAGAGCATTTGCCATAAAAGCAGAAGAGCTCCTGTAGTGACCATATATATTCCATGAAGAAGAGCATTTGCCATAAAAGCAGAAGAGCTCCTGTAGTGACCATATATATTCCATGAAGAAGAGCATTTGCCATAAAAGCAGAAGAGCTCCTGTAGTGACCATATATATTCCATGAAGAAGAGCATTTGCCATAAAAGCAGAAGAGCTCCTGTAGTGACCATATATATTCCATGAAGAAGAGCATTTGCCATAAAAGCAGAAGAGCTCCTGTAGTGACCATATATATTCCATGAAGAAGAGCATTTGCCATAAAAGCAGAAAGCTCCTGTTTATGTCGGTTATAGATCAGACAAGAGAAGATGATTCACTGTTTGAGGCTTTTTGAGAAACTTAGGGGACTTCAACCTAACCAAAGAAGATGGCTTACAGAAAAAAAAAAGAAAGAAAAGTAAGTACATTCTTTTTTTTTTTAAGATAGAATGAGTTAAGATGTTTGATATTTGATTGAGTACATCCACAACATTGATCTGAAGTGGATGAGAAAATAAAGAGAGAGACATAAGAATTAAATATGTAAAAATACAGAGGTAAATAATGAGTGTGAAGAGAAGAGACAGTCAAGCCCCACCTTTGCAATAAATTCTTCACAGCCTCTACATTTACTTTTCCCAGATTTCGCATATTCTGTTGAATACTCTCCATCAAGAGGATGTGACCCTGTATCCTCATGATCGCCACCTGAAAGCAATAATACCACATTGATTGGATGTGATAAACTTTTGACTTTTTTTTTAACAGGGAAATTTCTAAAGAATGCTCATATGAATAAATCTTGCAAATATTACAATAAAGGGAAAACAGAATTAAAATTATAAACCCATAACTCAATTAAAGATAGCTAAAAAAAGAAAACTTTGCTGAAAAAAAACAGCTTCAATATATAATTTATCAACATTGCTCATGGTGAAAAATTATTGTAATAATACAAATTCTTTTTTTTTTTCCCGTAAACTTTTGAACCAACCAATAACTTTCCAAGAAAGAGCAAAATTGATGATTTTGAGTGTGGTAAAACAAGTAACAAAATAAAAGGATGAAAAACCCGCACCAGTGCCTCCTCCAACTCCTATCTTATCTTTTATCTTCTGTTGATCGTCCCATCGCAGAGCATGGAAATTATAAATGTCATCAGGATTCTTGCACTTGGCTCGTTTCCAGAAACAAGCATAGTGAAACCAGGTTGGTATCTATCAGGAAGATATTGATAGACAAGTTAAATGATTCATACTTAAAAGATTTTAACTCAACCCCACCTGTATCACCTGCCACTTCCCGTCAGAACCACTATATTGTGAACATATATTGCCTGTTTAACTTCACTTCCTGGATGTCTACTTTCTTTCCTAACTAACGGAAATCTTGTGCAAACCTCATTTATGTTTAGAGAACACTTTAGATTTTGTTTTGGTTAATTTAGTTTCGTTTTTGGACTAGATTCAGATAAAAAAAATGCGCTTCAAAACTGAGCGTTTTTGTCCGCGATTTTTGTTGATTTTAAGGCTCAGGCTAAATCTAAACTTTGAATTATGATGGATGATCACTTGAATCATCTCAGGGATGCTATAGAAACCTTTTATTTTCGTTATCCCCACAATGAGCATAAAATAATGACCATTGCTCGTTTGAGATCAGGAGTCAAATTGGGATGTTGAGATGGTGGTGAAATGGGATGTTAATGGTGAAAAAACTGAAATGGCGATGGAGAAGTCTGAGACAATTGGTTTATTGTCATAAAACCTTTAATAAAAAATTCAAGACCTGTAGTTTTTTTTAGTTTATTTCATAATTTTTATCTTGTTTTGTTAAATTGTAATATTTTTTCAAATGTGTAGATCTATTTTTTTAACAGAGTTTCGTCACTTCCCTAAGGGTCAGGGCTTTCCCTGAGCTGGAGTGACTTAGATGGAGTTCAGTTAAGCAAAATTTCAAAACTGCTGAAATAAAGCTAAATTAGCTCATTATAATTCAAACCCCAGAATGATAGTTGAGTACAGTGTAGCATACCCAAATCGTCACACACAGACATCTCTCATTCAAAACTTTTCCTTCAGTATCCTCTGCATTATGTTCTCCTCTAATAATAAATTTAGCTCAATACAATGCATCAGGACTAGCAGTCTTACCAACCTCAAAAAATTACAAATAAAATTTATAAAATCTTCACTTTGCTATATTCTAATATCTTTGAATTTAACAGGAATGTGGCCTAAGAAAAACTAATCCAATTTAACCAAACAAAAAAAATTAGTTCACTGCTTTAAAGGTTTGACTGTTGACATCTGAAGGAAATTAAATATAACAAAAATAAACTTTAACTTGCTCAATCATTACATTTGTGAGTGAAAGAGAGCCACTAATCAGGATGACACAAAAGGGAAGTCAAGCTTACCTTTCCATCAAATGTAGGAGCCTGAATAAAAGAAAAAAAAAGAAAAAGAAAACAAAAGCAATGAATACATGATTATTTATAATGTTGCACTTTGGATACTGTAACAGTGTTGTGGTTGGTAACAATGAATAAAACAAAAGAACAATTTTAGAACCAGGCAAAACTTCCCTCAGAATTTTATATAGATTATGTTAAATAATAATATATGCATGGAATAAGAAATTGAAAAAACACACTGAATGAAATTTAATATGGTCTCTAAAAAGTGTAAAAAGAAAAGTGTTAAAGGATATAAAAAAATTTTTTAAGTTTTGGCCTGGCAAGTATGTAGACAATTCATCTTCAGTAAAAGTTAATCAAAACAAATAATCTAATTTCATAAAGTTTTCACCGTGAAGTGATATCTGTCTAGAATTAAAGATGTTATAGCAATTTAATATAAAAAGAAAAATTTACAAATCTGATAAGACAGATATTATTACCTGAACCATAATGGCAAGTCTCAGAGAATCCTGTGAAATATTGCCTTTGCATGCTTTGCAACCAGCTCTTCCACTTTTAGCATACTCAGCTTGAAATGGCAAATCATGATGAGGCATTTTAAACCAAATATCCAAGTTTTATTGCCTGTAAAACATATAAAAGTGAAAGACTGGAAGTGATTATCTATGAGAAATAAAAATTTTAGCTTAGACCCTCTTCTCTCTTGATATTGGCAGCAAACTCATGATATCATAATGTATAATAAAAGACCCACAGGAGCTGTCGCAATGCAACTTTTTACTCTTGTTTTTGGTCTCTCACCCTGTAGAAGGCTATGTCGTATTCAACCACCAGGTTTAAAATTTCTATACCTATTCGTTGTAACACAAATAGTTTTGAATAACATATTTTTCATGATTTGCTTTGTCGGAGATGTAATTATACTACCTTAGGGTGAAAATGCCTTTAATTGGTTTTTATATTTTGTTAACAACATCTGATAAAACAAGGAACATTGATGCCTTTGAGAGGTCTATACTACGTTTTAGCATGATCAACAAGTTCCAAAGTTTACCTACGAGCCACAATATGGAAGGAAACTCTTAATGACTTTAGTGTTTAATGCACATGTTACTGTAAGGCATTATTATAAGCTCTCAATATAAGCATTTTAGTTGGGCTTCAGACCTTTTTATTTCTTACAGAGAGGATTGCTACGATCCAGACCTAAACAATATTTTGTGATGTCAATATTTTAAACTGCTGAAGTCATTAAAAATAGTGCATGCAGATACGTGTTGCTCCATTACATCCATCATCAGTTTGGGCTACTGCTGTGCACCCTAAGAATATTGTTCATTCCATCATTTTTATGTGCAAATGTGATTGATCTGCATCATTGATTTTACACAGAATAATTTGCCTTTATAGCTTGGTGAGGTACGTTTAGCCTTTGAGTGAGCCTGTGTGTCTACTTCAATGAACGCACTTGCCAGTTACCTAGACTTTCTGAGATTATTTTAAAGCTATTGGCAGCTCGTTATGACTTCATTCCTGCTTGATATAGCCGAATATTATAACATGTAAGCAACAACTTATGAACACTTTCAAAAAGTGTTACTCTGGTATTTTTTAAAGCAAATTGCACTATGTTGATTTTTATGCTTGTGTTTAATGAGTCAACATACAGGTACTATGTACATACAACTTCTTTAAATGGTATAAATATCCCTTGCAGCAATATAGCTCCACCCTCTTTAGTGATCCCAACATCAGCACTTTAATTTTTCCTTCTCTCTTTACTAAATCATTCACAACTCTACTATAAGGTTCAACTATTTCAGTCACCTTTATACATACAGCCTATCTCAAAATTAACATGTTATGAAGCTCCTCTTTGATGAACCCCTTTTGGTTAGTTTTTCACTTTACATGCTCTAAAATGTATGGTGCTTTGCTAGATTTAGGTGCTTGGAACAAAAATTTATGCTGGTAAAATCTTGATTATTTTTGTATATAAATGGGTAGTTGAACCGAGATATCAACCCGATACAATCAATATAAATCTGTTTACTCTGGACCTTTGAAAAAGGGATGCAACTCAACTGTCACCTTTATTCCTTAAAGTACTCCTTGTTATTTCAAGGGATGTGATCACTTATAAGCCAGGGAAGATTGGTTGCAAAAAGACTTATAGGCCTTAATTCTGTATCTGGAGGTGGGGGGGGGGGGGGGGGGAAAGAGACGCACAGGCGAAAAAAAAACCAGGGAAACAAGAGGTATAATGTCATAATTTAACCAAACTCATCCTGAGTCTGTGAATGAGATTGATTCCTAATCTGGACTCTAAAAAATCAATTCCTAGAGTGGTCTTGCCCTGGCCGGCCTACCATTTAATTTGAAATATTAGATCCTGTAAGAAACTGAAATTTTATTAAATTACAGATCTGAAATCTAGACATGATCTTCAAGTGATAGATTTCTGTTTCTGTTGTTTTTTTAAACCTGTACACCTGTCTTTTAAAATAATGTTTTTCTGTTATATTTTAATGTGCTGAATATGAATTTGAAGAATTTATTGATCGCAAACAAAAAATTTTGAAATATATGACTTTTTGTGTTGGATTATTTCTTATTTCTTAACCTACTTTGGCGTACTGATTTGCTCATGGTAGGTCACTTTTTGCATGTTAATTACCCCCGTCTTTCACGCGTATTACTTTCTTTATAGGTACCCTTTGCGCAAGCGCAACGTGTTACTGTTACCCTTGTGCATACGCATATAAAAGCGCATTTTATTGGCATCTTTTGTTTTTCAAATCAGTCTTTACTCATACCAATTGGATGTGTTTTGATCTTTCTAATTCAATAATATTTTCTTCATGTCATGGCTTCTTGTGATGAGTGATCTTTAAAATGTTTTCAAGTTTTGGTAGAATTTTATAAAAATGACAGTCAATCCTTTTCATTTCTACGATCTCATTATGTTTTACAAACTGAAGTAATTTGTCCACATTGCAGTTCTAAGTGTGCTTACCGTGAAGATCAGCGTGTTTGGCGCTGTAGAAAATCAAGTGTGATTTGGAAAACTAAGAAGCGGAGATATTGTGATTTTTCTGCTTAAGATTCTGATCATTCTTATATTCCCCCGAGGAAAATGTTGTTTATTAACTATTTTCTTAATCACTTGTGGGACCATAGAACATTATTATCCTGTTTAAATATTTTGTGAAAGTCATCTGTGGACTGGAGATCTTTCTGTACCGAAGTGTGCTGCAATTCGTTTTAAATCAGGAGCAGGTAGGAGGTGGGGAGTTGAAGTTGAAATTGACAAAACTCAGTTTGTTAAAACAAAATACGAGAGGGGGAGAGTATGAAAAGACATTTGGTTGTTTGGAGGGATAAAAAGAACATAAGATTTGTTGTAGCTCTAACTGAGGAGGTAGAAGGGAAAAGAAACAAAGAAACACTTGTGCTCTTAATTCTTAAGTATATAAAGTCTAGTTCTACATTTTAAAGCGACGCCTACAGAGGATTAGGTGAAATCAACAACTACAAATCCCTCCAAAAATTTTGTTGACTCTGAGGATAGTAGTATCCATACTAAAAATATCGAGCGCCTCTGCAGGGACATTAAAGAGTGGAGCAAAAGGCCCGGAGTGCACTGAAAATATCTTCACCAGTTCATTTACAAATTAAGTAATCATGACAACTTTCACTTATAATACGTTTTTGTCAAGTTCAACCGGAAATAGAAGGGACAGCACACTAGTGAGAGCAGGTGTACAGGTACAAAATTACCGAATTTTGTGGTTGTTATGTCATAGTAAATAATGATATCCTTGCAATAATCCTCAGGGTAGCCTTGTCCATAAATTTATTTATAGAATTGTTATGGAATTCTACTAATACTTAGATCTTTGCAGCTCCCTGCCTGCCACTGTGCTAGCAGAAAAACATGTATAATGCTCAAACTCAAAGCATTGCTACATAGCATCAACTGTAAACCCTTTCAAAGAGTGCCCCCCTACACAAAACTGAATATTGGATGTATAGATTAGATCTAGATCTGGATCTAGACCCTGATACGATCTTTCTTCAAACATCTTGCGCCCCAAAACAAATACATGTTTTCTACTTCTAGACCTCTAGATCTAGATCAGATCGAGTCTCAGGGTATTCATTCTCAAAGGACAGATTGAAATAAAATGCTGGGAGTGGGATTACGCTTACTGCAAGTGTGATTTCGTTAATCGTTAGATCTGGATCTAGGCAGGTATGCTATGTAACAGATCTCTGGTGCTGCCAAAATCCTGCATAGTCCACGCACATGGATAATTGAATAGACTAGATCTAATTCTAAGTTAGCATGAATGTACTTACTTTCAAGTCTCTCGTATCTGATCCTGAGCCCGACTCCGTGTTTTCACTGTTTTGTTTTTTCCTCCTTCTTAGAAAGGCGCGTGTAAGGCGGGAAATCTAAGTGCGTATCCCGCAAAGTCGGGATGGTCCCTGTAGTGATAATAAAATATTTTTGTGATTTAAAAAACTTCTTTATCTAGATCTACATTTTAGAAAGGCAATCTAGGCTTAGGCTTCCCAACCCTTAAAATGTTTCGTATATTATTCTGTATTCCTACGAGAGCTGAGTAGAATCATAAGTTTGATAGCTCCGCATCACGTTCTATTTTTAGATCAATTTGCTTCGCAGATTGTAGCGCTTGACTACCTTGCTCAGCCAAGCAATATGAAACAGGGGAAGTGACTCATTAAAATGAACAAATTCAAGAAATATAATAATACAATTAATGGAATGGCAAAAGCACCATACTTGGAGGACAACTTAGCAATTCTAAAGGATCCCAAAGAACGCGTACGTGTCTGTAAACATTATAAATACAACACTAAAAAGGAATAGACACACAGCTTCATAACTTCGGCACAAACAATAATGTCAAACTTCTTCATTTCATTTCAACGTCTGTCATAACAAGTGTTTCTATCCCCCTTAGTTTGATTTGTTTGTCTGACTGTCTTTCTGTTTCTATCTGTCTATCTGTCTTTGCCCCTTCCATCTCTCTCTCTCTCTCTCTCTCTCTCTCTCTCTCTCTCTCTCTCTCTCTCTCTCTCTCTCTCTAAATAGAAAAGCAAAAACACCACACTTGGAGGACAATTTGGTAATTATAAAGGATCCAAAAAGGACGCGTGTGTGTCTGTAAATAGTGTGAAACAAGGTTTAAAAAGAGACAGGCACACCACTTTATAACTACGGGACTAAAATAATTTGCAGTGCAAAGGAAATAATGACGTGTAGAATCGAGCTTTAAGAAAGATAGATAAAGGGAGAGAGTGAAACACAGAATAAGAGAGCAATTAACAACATAATCATCGTAGCTGCTGTATATATATACGCATAATTCCATCATGTTTGTTAGTTATATTTCTCTCCACCTACGTGAGAATTTGGATATTTATATGATCTTTCAATCGCCATTCCCGCCTACATTACCACCTATTTATTAGAGACCCTCTACATCTCGCCCTCTGACGTATCAACTATCATTCTTCTACACGCGCATTCCCATTTGAATCAGGTGTAAAACCCAAAAAACCTTTTCCCAATTTTTGAATTTTGATTTCTCTACAGACACTAACCAACCCTAATATTTTATTCCAAACACGCGCTCCAGCCTTATCTTACCCTCATATCAACGAGGTCACGCCCTCTGCCATCACCATCCCTAGCCATTGCACTGAACCTTGAAGCATTCTGCGCACTGCCCCTCCCCCACCAATCATTTGTCCCGTCTGAGCCCAGCTCCCCCAATGTTTTGTATAACTTGTTGAAGTCAATTTTTTCCTACACACTCTGATGAAGCCACAATAAAGGCGAAACGTTTTTATGTTTAATCTATACTTGTGTTGTTTCTTTTTTTAGTCCCGTAGTTATAAAGTGGTGTGCCTGTCTCTTTTTAAACCTTCTCTCTCTCTCTCTCTCTCTCTCTCTCTCTCTCTCTCTCTCTCTCTCTCTCTCTCTCTCTCTCTCTCTCTCCCTCTATCTCTGAAATAGAATCACTATCTAACGCAGCTGGCTCCCCTAGAACAAAAGCAAAAAAAGATTTGTACCAATAGTAGGACCCATTTTTCCTCCGTTACAATTAGGTTTTAGGCAAACTGCTTGCTCCGCTGATTTTTATTTATCAGCACTGTTGCTGTGTCGTATATGTTGTCACTTCTTTGAACTTAACCTATATATATATATATATATATATAAAACAATTTATTCCAGTTTCCCACACCTTTACCCCTCCCCCCCCCCAAAAAAAAAAAAAAAAAAAAAAAAGGATTGCCTAACGTTTACATGTTTTATTTATGAGTGATATCATTGTGTCAACTTCTGATATCGTTGTTTCCTTTATTTCTTTGCAGTCCATGACATTTGTAGCATTCCTGGACAGTTACCAAACAGCTACAATATAAACAATCAATTTTTTTTTCTGATTTCCTTATGCGACGTTTCGTATTTTTTCCTGTTTTTTTTTTTTTTTTTGTTTTTTTGTTTTGCTTTTTTCATGAGTTCCAGAATATCCTCAGTCATCCACATTTGTTTTATCTTCCTTCCGACTTTTGGTATCTGTTTCACTGCTGCTTCTGTGGCCGCTTCTTCGAACTCAACCCATTGCTTCAGCTTCTCCTATGATTTCAAATCTATTTTGAACAGCCACACGATGTCCGTTTTTTCTCTGAAGGTGTGGTTAGATTTTAATAGAGATAACTCAAGTTTGGGTTGCAACTCAACAAGAAATTAAAAAAAAAAAGCTTTGGTTGATAGGATCGGAGTTACTTGGATCTATTAATGCATGCGTTGCCTAAGATGGCGATGCAGCATTCTCCACTCTCTCTCTCTCTCTCTCTCTCTCTCTCTCTCTCTCTCTCTCTCTCTCTCTCTCTCTCTCTCTCTCTCTCTCTCTCTGTCTCTCTCTCTCTGTCTCTCTCTCTCTCTCTCTCTCTCTCTCTCTCTCTCTCTCTCTCTCTCTCTCTCCTCCCTCCCCCCTCCCCGCCTTTCCACCTATATTCGTACTAACGCTTACAAAATTATTATTCACACTCACAGACTCCTTTTTTTTTTACACATATTCTTACATACGGCTAACCCACAAACGATTAAAGAGTAGAAAAGAAACATTGCGGTACCGGTACATATATCTAACGTCGCAAGCAAAGAACAATTTTCGATAACTTTCAAGTTTGCAATTTATGCTTTGTGGCTTTCTGGAAAGATGGGGAGAAAAACTCATTTGGATGTGGTATGGAAATTTTTTTCCTTAATAAATCAAATTGACATTTAGAAAAGTAAACTCAGTGCCAGGGAAGCGATGGTGAAGTTTACAATATTTGTTGCAATAGTTTAAAATCTTAACGAAGTCATTGGACATTGCTTTACTTACATTCCTCATCCATTCAACAAAATATGGCACTAAAAATATAAGTTTATGAAAGATAGGAAGCTGCAAGTTTCCGAGGGCATTTAATTTGTTTTGAAAGAATGCCAATATTCGATTAAAAAGAAAAGCTGGGAATTCCAGACACAGCTATTGTCTACAGTTGCAACACATTCATCGTCTTCAACCTCTTTTTTCTCTCATAAAAAGAGGTAATAACTGTGTTTTTGTTATCCTGAAATCGATTACAATTTCCCTATGTTTCATTTTTCATTTAAAAGTAGAAATTTATCTTCACACCAGTTGACAAACCTGTCTACTATGTCTTATTTTATTTTAAGTATTCTTGTGATCGTTTTCTACTTTCTGTTCAGTTTCTGAAACTCTCTGCAAAAGAGAGGCTGTTTTCTGTCTCACCATTGGCCTGATTCTCCAGGTCCAATAGAATTAAATATAGGTGAGGTATATTCTTTTCCGTACTGTAAAGCTCCAGAAATCCAACCTCTGGAAATATATATTATGATTTTGATTATTTTCCTATTTTAGGCTAGTGTCAGAATTACCAAGATATGTTCCCTACCAATTATTCCCTTTCTTTAAAGAGTTAAAAAAATATGAGAGTCACAATATGTTGATGCTGATTAGGCGAACAATTTTAATTTTTGTCCATGTAATGATGACCAAGTCAATTTATTGATTTCTGGGTATTGAAACAAAAATGCCGCCAATTTTCAAGCCAAAGTCTTTTCCAAATCCCACAAACCTCTCCCAAGGAGCTTATAGTTTTGGAGACCGCAGTCGGATCATGTGAACATGAACACTTACAAGGTTGAGTTGACTATAGTTCGCCTTCATAGGAGAAGGGAAAAGAGCGATCATGCTTTGTTGAACATCTCCCTTCTCCCTGCCTCCTCTCCTTTTCGGGCGTTCTTCTTTCCCTCAAGATGCTTGTATGCTCCCTATTGCCAATTGACCGCATCGACGCCTTTTCACTGTGCACATTTCTCCTTTTTAGCATTTAACACCAACTGAAAGATTTCTTTTCATGTTTAGGTGTTAACAGCTCATAAAAGAAGATATTAGTCTCATCTTTAGTATGATGCGCAAAAATTGCTAGATGGCATTTACCTTTTGGTCAATCAAAATGTTCTTAATGATATTTTTTCGTAGTGTATGACGACGAAGAATACTTCAGATATTAGCCGTGTAGGCAACAATGGTATTGATATTTTATCAATGCTTTTCATTTCTTAGCTCTCACACAATGGTTGAGTAGTATCCCTCACAGTCTTCCCTTTAAATAAATTCCGCCCCAACTTTTGAAATTAAAGTTCTACATCTTGAACTTCCAAAATAATCTCGATTTAAAATGTTTGCAGTAAACTTGACAATTTGGTAAAGAAACAAGGAGACGTAAAGAACAGGTTTATGAAAAGGAAAGTGGAGAAGAATGTAGTTTATTTGGGACTGATACAACAAGCAAGACTCTTGATGTACATAAATCAAGTAGGGATCAAAACAATCAGATAATTAAATTTCATCAGATAGACTCTTTGCGATGCCATAAAAATATAAATATTTTTTTTACTCAACACACATTTCAATAAAAGAAATTCAAATGATAAACGTAGAAAAAAGACCCATTCAGCGCCATGAAACGCACAATTTTATCTATGGAAACACACACACAACAACACAACAACAACGACGACAACACCAACACAATAATAATAATAATAATAATAATAATAATAATAATAATAATAATAATAATAATAATAATAATAATAATTATTATTATACTGCTTCTACTACCACTACTACTACCACTACTACTACTACTACTACTACTACTACTACTACTACTACTACTACTACTACTACTACTACTACTACCACCACTACTACTGCTACAGCGACTACTACTGCAACTACTACACTACTACTACTACTGCTACTACTACTTCTATCACTACTACTACTACTGCCGCTACTGCTGTTGCTGCTGCTGCTGCTGCTACTACTACTACTACTACTACTACTACTACTACTACTACTACTGCTGTTGCTACTGCTACTACTGCTACTGCTGCTGCTACTGCTGCTTACTACTACTATGACTGCTACTACTACTACTACTACTATGACTACTACTACTACTACTACTTACTACTACTACTACCACTACTGCTACTGCTACTACTGCGCTACTGCTACTACTACCACTACTGCTACTACTTGCTACTGCTGCTGCTACCACTACAAGTACTACTGCACTGCTACTACTACACTACTACTACTGCTAATCACTACTGCTACTACTACATCACTACTGCTGCTTTGTCTCACACGCTGCTACTGTCACTGCTACTACGAAGCTGCTGCTACTGCTGCTACTACTACTACTACTACTACTACTACTACTATAATAATTGCTACTACTACCACTACAACTCCTACTACCAATACTACTACTACTACTACTACTACTACTACTACTACTACTACTACTACTACTGCACCTGCTGCTGCTGCTGTTGCCGCTGCTACTATCACTACTACTACTACTGCTGCTACTGCTGCTACTGCTGTTGCTGTAGCTACTCTACTACTACTACTACTACTACTACTACTACTACTACTACTACTACTACTACTACTACTTCTTCGTCTTCTTCTTCTTCTTCGTACAATAATAATAACAGCAGCAAACGGTAGACATGAAATCTTCCCCCATTCAAATGTGTGTTACTGGACATAAACCGCTTTCTCATGGCATTATCTAAACACATCTCATCTGTATCCTATCTTACTATATAGCGCTACTGAGTAGCAACGATCTTATATTTTCCATAATTATTATAACATAATTATTTTAATGACATAAATATGATAACTTGATCAGATTCTCTTGAACATTACTAGAATGAAACTAATTATTGCTGTAGTAAACTTTGCCGGTGAAGAGCTAGAAGAGGAGCTGAAATAAAATGAAAGGAAAATATATTGATAACTGTAAATAAATCCCACACCAACAAATTCTAAACGGGGCAAAAAATTTTAATATGTATCTATTTCAATTAATGAGGGAAGTAATGCAAGTTTGGACCAAAGATCTGAAACATGGTGAGAGAGAGAGAGAGAGAGAGAGAGAGAGAGAGAGAGAGAGAGAGAGAGAGAGAGAGAGAGAGAGAGAGAGAGAGAGAGAGAGAGAGAGACAGAGAGACAGAGACAGAGAGAGAAAGCTAATCATCCATGATGAAAACAAGATTTATTTTCCTTTGTGCATCTCCAATTCTTTTACCCATTTTTTAAATTTAGATCATTTTGATTAGACCACGGATTACATTATAATTATGTTCATCAAGAATTTATTTAATATAAAGAAATGGAATCTACGACCAAAGGTTGGAACCCGTGTCTTCCGACGAACTAAATAGATGCTTGGGAAACATATTAAGGCGCATATTATTTTCATAAAAAAAAAAATAAGACTTTAATTGGTCTAAGTAATAACGTACCTAATGATAACCCTTTTTTCTCGAATTATTGTTATTTTCAAAGGAAGCTTAATTGAACAAATGAATAAATGAAAATTTTGTAAACAAATGCATCTTAGTCTAGATTACCCCACAAGGGGAAACCAGGAAATACCAGAAATGCTTGAGCTTTGTAAAAAGGCTAGGACTAATGTAGTCATTATAAAAGAACTCTAGAAAAAAAAGGTACTTGAAAAGAAAAACAGTTGATATGCGGACAGCATTTGATACAATTATAGAAAGAAAAGGAAAACAAAACTCTTGCTATCTGTTAAAAAAAAATAAAGATAAAGCGAATTCTCGGTTATAAGAATTATAATAATAAATAAAACCTACTTTTTAGGTACTATTTTCAAGAGCCTGGCTGTTTTTGTTGTTGCAATTAAATCTGTGGTCATCAGAAGATAAAGTTCACCTTTGTAGAGAAAAGGAAAGAATTCTTTAGATAAATAATGTGGTAGTCTCTGTTGGTCCTTTAGTGATAACTAAAGATATACAAGATTTTCATCTTTTTCCCATTATCACATAGGACACACGAAAAGTTCGAAATAAATGACATTTTTTAAACTCCTTTTTCAACATAGAGATAGCATCCTTATTTTACTGTCTATGAAAAAGACTCCCCTAAAAAAAACGTTCTGAATACATTGAAATGGAACAAACATGTACTAAATCGATATTTAAAAAAATTATATAGATAAAGTTGTTATTTTAAATTCAAAAGTAATATATTTAGGGCCACCTTGATAAGCCATGACTATTCACAGTCATCACCATGAAGGCAAAAAGTTAAATTACATATAAAATTGGAAAGCAATTGGTACAGGCTCTCAGTGAGTTGAATAACTCTTGTGAAAGATACTTTTATTTGGTTTTAAGTTCCAGTTTCATGCAATAAAGAAATGAGGAATGAGGAAGAATGGCAGAAGTTCTTTTCTTTCCTGTAAAAATACACGGTAGTTGTTTTCGTCTCTAAGTTGGTAATAAACTAAGGTAAACACCTTAATGGTTTTTACGATATTTTTTTAAGCGAATGTTCTCAGTAAACGCTTTTTTTTCTTCTGTTAATGCCAGTTTTTAAAAATTGTTTCCTTTTAGTCGCATTAATTTCTTTTCTTTTTCTAACCTGCTGTATCTTGTCCAAAAGCCAAAAGGTGCAGCAGAGGTTCAGCGCGGCCTCCACTAGGACAAGATTCAAGGTTTTCACATATAGGCCATTTGGTGTTTATCCAGGCATTGTTGCTGTCTTGTCTTAGAATGTATGTTTGGCTGCATGGAATTAGAGATAAGCAAAAGTATTGTTTGTTTTTAATTACTTCATAATAACACATGCAAGAAACAAGAAATAGAGAACCGAAAGGAGCGTTGTCCTTGCTCATCGACTTAAGTTCAGGATATGCAATGAAACATTATCGGAGACTTTCCAAGGGTACAAGAGCTCTCGCGCTAATTTTCAATTAAGTCACTTGTAGACAAATCAAAATATTATCAAGTGTGATACGCACTGATACTCATTTTAAAGCACGCTATAGTAGAACAATCAAATTCATTAGATTTGCACAATCCAACTTTGTATCGACGACTTGTCATGGCGATTTAAATTAAATTAAATTTCACAAAAGCCGCAAAAGTCTTTATGAAATCTGAAATCTAGAGTCCGTGATGTTGGTTAATATCAAGGGCAAATGTTGGCGTTAGATCTTTGGGAATTGTTTGAAGTCTACTTGCTTAATCCAAATATGAATCAGAAACTGAAATACACGAAGAAAGCACTGAGTATTAGGGATGTTCATTGTAGTCGTGAGCGAGGAAGATACCGGTACAGCTCATTTGAAATCTTCTATAATATTCAAATTATAAATACATTATTAGGAGTCTAAAAACTTATTAATATTGTGCGACACATTAATGGGCAATAATAAAAAAATCATCGTGAAAGAATAAGGATAATTAGCTTATTTTGGAAAATCCAAATCAAGTTATAGATCTATTTTATCACTCTTTACCATATAGGGTAAAATAGATGGACAGCTATGAAATACGGCAAGGCAGTTAGTTTAATTACTTTTTGCGAAAACTGATTGCTTCCTCAATGCAATAAAAGGAATCTTGAAATAAACTAGGAAATTACATAATTACCTGATTTTCCATACTGATTCATAATTGTTGGGGGGAGGTGGGGTCGACATTTATATTCTTATTTTATTGCTACCCTCAATTAAAACTATTATGGCAAGAATTATGATAAAAAGATTTCGAATATGTTTTAAGATTCTTGTTGAATTTGGTTCTTAGTTGCTGGTATCAGTACAAGGTGTCTGAACTTTTCGAATATCGCAACACATACCAACAGCATTAACTTTAGACCAGAACCAAGTTCTTACACCGATCTTTATCGATAAAAATGACTAATAATTGTGCATGTATACATAATAATGCATAAATGTAACGATGGACATTAAATTGTCTTGTACAGGAAATTTTTAATATAGATTAAAGCCTCCAAAACTCACAGAAAACGCCGATCATTATTTCTAGCACAGTAATTGTTTACAGACCTGCAACAGTAGATTATATAACGAAATTATCTGGTTAACATTATTTTTTTTACTTACCCTGATATGACATCTCCGAAGATATAGTATCCCTCGTCGGCCATCCAGGAGAAGGCTTGGCCTCTGTAGACATAGCCTCCCACAAGTGCGTGAGAGCGATTGTGTTTGAAGTTCAGGATGGGGACGCCTTCGTTTTCTGAGATTGAAGAAGTTAATATAAGATACTATATTTACTAGTTGAAGGCGCAAGGCAATTGCCGACTTAAACAAAGGGAAATTGTAGAGATTATGGCTGAGGAGAAAACAAATACAACAACGACAAAAACGACAAAAATCAAAATTGATATTTAAAGGACAAAAACGAATTTCCCCACAAAAAAAGAACAAAAAACAAAAAACAAAAAAAACAAAAAAAACAAAAACAAACCCAGCAAACATTTGGGTCTCGTCTAAGTAAATCAATGCTCATCAAAGTTGAAAAAGGTGCTCTTTCCTCTGTGAATGCACATGACTGTAAAAGTATGTCTTTCGTGACTTTAAATATTTTATCGTCATGTAAATACTCTATGGATACTTAGAGGCAAATTTCTCATTTTTTTATCTTCTGAATTTTAACAATGTTTCTAGCTGTTAATTGACCTTTTTTTTAAATTAACGCATATAAATTTATTACATAGAAAATGGTGGGTGTAGATTAAAACGTAATCTTTCGTTAATTTGTTGTACCCGAAGTTGATTTTAGTCAAAACCGTATAAGGGTAGATACAAAGAAAAAGATCTATGTGCGCTGCATTATGGGATATCTTAGCTGCTAATTTGCTGATACCTTGAAGATAATAAGTGAGTTAAAGGGTCTATAATAAAGAAAGCAAAAGTAAACAAAATTTTGTAGCCGATAAGATGAAGATCGTACTTTTACTTTGTTAATCTTTTAAAGTAGTAATCTTCTGAAAATGTGCAGAGATATTGTGGTTTAAGTGCTTTACAGACCAGATTGCAAGTTGCACGGTTTAGCTTGTGTGTGAAGCATGATACGGGAGGAATAATAATAGTAAGCTAGTTTTGTAAAATCAAATCTACTTATGGATCTTTTTTATTTCCTCTTTATGTAGGCTAAATAAATGGTCACCTGTGGAAAGCATTTTTAAGCATTTTTTTTGTGGGTCTGTATTCATAGCCCTCCGATGAGATGAAAGATCTTTAAATAGATTAGGGACTCGTAGGGCAAGCCGGGTTACCTTATAAGGTCGGAGATATCAAGCTGAGACTTTATGCATTATGCCAAGTGTGACAATAAAACCATACTATAAATCAGTGAAACCCAAAGACTGATATCTAAAATAAAATCAGACTATAGCAAGATAATGACACCTATTACGCCACCTACCAATAGGTCCACAAGCAGTTTTGCCGTGACAAGCGCTGCCTTCTTTCACATTCCAGCCATAGTTCTTGCCCTTTTCAATAATATTGATCTCATCAAACTTGTCCGTGCCGGTTTCAGCACAGAATATTTTACCTGTCCCTTACAAGAGGCCGTGAGCAAAAAAAAACAACAAAAACGTGAAATTAAAGCAAATTCTATATATTCCGACCTCGCGTATACGATGTTGTTAGGCCTATTAGACACTACTTATAAAAAGTAAATGATAAAAAAAAACATTGCATATGATAATAAGTTTAATCCTATTTAAGAAGCTAAGTAAATGAGGTGCATCAAGAATAAAATAAAAATATAAAAAAATTGTGTAATATAAATCTATTAATATCAAAATGTACCTAAATACAGATTTACTATTTCGCTTCGGAAGCCGATTCAAGAAATTAAGAGTCCTTTGGTAACACATGAGACCCTAATGCTGGAACGCTAGCCATAACGACTTGAATACTAATTTAATGCCGGTTTGAACTTCACCACTGCTGGAGGCTGATTTAGAACTCTAAAAGACTTCTACTATCATACGAGAGGATGAGATTTATAAAAAAAAATCATTTCTCACCTAGGGCTCGAATGGGACAATCAGAGGAAGTAAATATATGAGTCTACAGAACGTGACAGGCAATACATAGGAATAGGAAAAATAAAGCTGTTCTTTAAAAATGCGCATAGCAAAACTCACAAATCCTAACGTAGAAATTGCTCGTCCCCCTCCCACACACACACACACACACACACACAAATCGAAGAGAACCCTACAAAGCATCGGAAAGGATAGGTCTCTAGCAGTTACCAGCCGCCAAACGCATACTAAAAATCCCAGCTGTCAAAGAATGCTATTTTCCCTGTGACTCATGACGAAAGAAAAAAAGAATCTATTCAAATTGCAAAAAACAAAATATGAAACGAAAAGGAAAAGCATTTTAAAAAAGTAAAAAGCTAATACCTCCAGGCATGCTGTCCTGGGAGCATCCCCACATGTTCCGAAAGCCCAGAGCCCACACTTCTGGCAGGGCTGTAGCTGGTTCGCTGACGAACGGATTATCCTTGGGAACCGAATACAGTTTGGCCACTGCAGAGTCCCCTTCTGGGAAATCTTGAGAACCACTGACATCTATCCGTAGAACTTTGCCGTAAAATGTCTTTCTGTTTGAATTAAGAAAAAAAAAAAAAAACCAGAAAGAAAACATACCGCAAATGTATCGTTATGCATGCACAAAGACAATATTTAGGAAATGAAAAAATTCAACCACATAATCAAAGAAAGGCCAACCCTTGCTCTCTTTCTACAATAAATGAAAATCGTTATATAAGATAGAAACACTTATAATAAAATGGGTACTAATTAGAATGATATGTCTCAGTCTCTGTCTCTCCTTGTCTCTAACCACTGTCTCTCTCTGCCTATCAGACTTTCTCTCTCTCTCTCTCTCTCTCTCTCTCTCTCTCTCTCTCTCTCTCTCTCTCTCTCTCTCTCTCTCTCTCTCTCTGTTTGACTTTTACGCTTCCTCTGTCTGCCTTTTTAAAATCTTACTTTCTCATTTCTTCTTTTTACATTATTCAAAAGAAACTTTTTATACTCTCGACACACTTCTAATTTCTTCGTTGTTCGAAATTTTCTGAAAGGCCTAATTCATCAAATAGAAAAATCAGCACATTTTAGTTATCGGTGACACTCTTTTCCTACGTTTCTCAATTATTTGAGTTCTTAAGTACGCAAGTTAAGACACAATCATCAACAGTCAAGAAAACAGAAATCTCTTTCCTCTATATCACAGAGAGAGAGAGAGAGATGAAGAAATAGAGAGAAAGAGATAGATAGATAGAAATAGAGAGAAAGAGATAGATAGATTGAGAGATAGATAGATAGATAAATAGAGAGAGATAGATAGAAAGATAGAGAGAGAGAGAATGAAAGAGAGAGAGAGACATGCAGAAAGACAGGCAAACAGACAAAGAGCTATTAACGATTCTAAAGGATTTGACCAAAAAAAAAATATTTTATAAGTTTCTCCGACTTACTTGTTTTGAGCGTATCCCTTCGGATCGTCGTCTTCCCCACCATCTCCAGTGACAATATACAGGAAGCCGTCATCCCCGAAAAACATCTAGAAATGACACACAAAAAGAAAATAATCTCTCAGTCAAAAATTATTTACTTTGCAGGACCAAATAATGAGAAAATAATTATGACTAAGTGATATGTTATCCTGTTAGTGC
>JAWDGP010002226.1:965000-995000 GCA_033675545.1 Elysia crispata
AACAAACGATAAATCCAAAGGAAGCAAGCACAAAACGACTATAATTCCTTCATTCCTTGAGACAATGCCTCTCGAGAAACTATAAAGCAAATGACCCGTATTCTAGTTAATAACATTACACTAATCATAACATTCCAACACACTCTGCTCTAGGATAGATATACGGGAAACTGAGGAGGGTGTAAACCATACCAAAGAGTTGCTAAGAATAATGTAAATTTGTAAATCGCTCGGCTACACTTCGCTGGTTGTAGTAGACGAAGTATACAGGATAGAAAATATTATCAGCATATTTTACTTATTTTCAGATCGTATAGTCATTGTGGGTGGGTTTTTTGTGTGTGAATTTTAGAAACTCAGTTTAAATAAAGTATTATATAATTAGAGCTTCAGGAATATTTTGACAACGTGCGCCCGTGAAAAATGGAACTAGGTCAAATCTATCTACGGTCAGATCAAGAGAACTGATATTGTGTTGACGCACGTTTTCCACAACTGTTTAAGTGTTATCTCGTCACCAGAAAGGCCAAGCGGCCGGTTTCAGAGCTAATGAAACTTTTACAATGACATTCGAAAACTAGCAAGCAAAGCTGAATACACACCACTTCAAATCTTCCCATTTTTTTAAAATGATTTCTTTTTGTTTTTGTCTTTTAGACAATCTCTCGTTAGATTCGAAAACATAAAAGTATTTTTATCCATTAGGCCAGCTTCAAACATTGTTCGAGAGAGCTTCGAGATAGTCTCACTGAAAATCAAGCCCAGCAAAATAAATAATAAACAAAAACATGGAAATTTAAAAGAAACAGAAAAACTAATGATCGGAAGAGTGCCAATTAAACATTAGAAATTTAAGACGGCTCTACAAACACGAAGGATTGATTCTGATTATTTTGTTAAGATCAAGCAAAACGCGTGAAAATATGCCTGTGTAAAGAACTGAGTGTAACCTAACAGAACCTATTCTTTCTCGGGAGAGACTTAACAGCAGAGAACGTCGCTCCCATCCGCGACAAGAAAAAAAAAAAAAAACAGCGGGGAAGACAGAAGTATGATGATGATGATGATGATGACGATAATAACAACAACAACAACAACAACAACAACAACAACAACAACAACAACAACAACAACAACAACAATAATAATAATAATAATAATAATAATAATAATAATAATAATAATAATAATAATAATAATAATAATAATAATTATAATGAAAATGATGATGATGATGACGATGATGATGATAATGATGATGATGTTGCTGTGAACAATTAAGATCTATCAAGAGATTTTGGTAACCTCGTTACTAATATACTGAATACGACGAAAACGTATCGTGTAACCCTGGCTTTACATAATCGGAGCACAATAATCGAAGGTTCAGATTTTATCTCCTTTGACAAGTCACAAAATATTACATCTTTCACCAGTAACGCATAACGCCCTACCAGAGTTACCTTATTTTAAAATGTAGAACATTTTCAATATTATACTTTCGACAATTTTGCTATTGAGGAATGATAAAATAGATTGTATGGAACCAATAACAAAGTGTTATCAAAGGGACATAATCATCATAAATAAAAAAACTTAAAGAGAATTAAACAGAGAGAAAGGAGAGAGAGAGAGAGAGAGAGAGAGAGAGAGAGAGAGAGAGAGAGAGAGAGAGAGACAAACAGATAGACAGAAAGAAGGAAGGTATAAAAATAAACAACCAGTTAAATATATAAAGGGGGTGGTATAGATAGAAAGATAGATAGGTAGAGAAAGTGCTTGAGAGAAAGAGAAATATGGGAGAGAGAGAGAGAGAGAGAGAGAGAGAGAGAGAGAGAGAGAGAGAGAGAGAGAGAGAGAGAGAGAGAGAGAGAGAGAGGAGAGAAAGAGAGACAGAGAGTCAGACAGAGAGACAGAGAGACAGACAAACAGACAGATGGACAGACAGGCAAAGATACAGAGAGAGAGAGACAGAGAGAGAGACAGAGAGAGAGACAGAGAAGAAGGGAGGGAGGGAGAGAAACATACGCGCATGAATACATACATATATTTAAAAATACATATACTTATACATACATACGTACATGCAATATACAAACTTGCCAACAGAAGGATCCAAAGTCAGACAAAACTAAGGTTTAAGGTGAAACATGGCACAGAGAGAGAGAGAGAGAGAGAGAGAGAGAGAGAGAGAGAGAGAGAGAGAGAGAGAGAGAGAGAGAGAGAGAGAAAGCGAGAGAGGAAAATCCCAAGAGAAGATAAAACTTATTGATTTTTCATTCGGGAGACTTGTATGTAAGGGGGCAGAAAGTATTAATTACGCTAAGAACAGAGAAAAGGGCTGAGAACAATATCGTCTCGTTTTACACAAAGACGTGGAGCCGGTATTACCCAGTGATGGATGAACGGTCCCATGGCACCAAGGCATGCTAGCGAAATAAAAAAAAAGAAATCACCTCCATCATTTCTTCTCTTTTATCATAGCCGTCACTACTTCCCTGTTTAGAGTCTAGTGCTTCACGTTAATTTTATGCGTGAAATGTTTTATTGGAAGATTGCAAGATAAAGAGTTTCGCAGATATCGAACTGGTGATATTGAAGAAATCATTCACAACACTGCCTCCTTTTCTGTAGCTTTTTTTAAAACAACTTTGCATCAGTGAATTTCAGGTTGGGTTACTCATGTGCTTTGTTGAGAGTTTGTTTATTGATTTCTTCCTCTTAACATGTGAAATGATGCTTATCTGTCTATCTATCAATCTATCTATCTATTCATATATCTGTATACCTATCTATCAATCTTTCTATCTATCTATCTGTTTATCTATCTATCCACCTTCCCATCTTCTTGTTCATATATCTATTTATCTTACGATCATTCTTTCTAAATCTTTTTATACCTAGGCGTATGTACTCCTCAGTCCATCTCTCTATCTACATATTTGTCTATCCGTCCTACTATCCATCTATATTTGTATCTAAAAGCACCTGTGTCTGTCCCTCTGTCTAATTCTCTGTCAACCCATCGCACAGTCTCTCATCATATAGTTTTTAAGAGGATAACGAAGTAAGTAGCCTACCGTATTTTCCAGTTGCATTCCTCTTTTGATCACAACTGATTGACGGGTGTTTAACTTACAGAGAGATTATGAAACGACTGTCTGACGTTTATTTAGATAATATACCAGGACTTTATGTCGAGCTCAATCATATCTTTGTGTGTGTGTGTGTGCCTGTCTGTCTCCCTCACGACTTTTATTACCACTCTTATTAAAAGAAAAAATTGTAAAATGTAATTTAAATCCTACTAATCATATAATTGCAAAAAATGATGATAATGATATTGATGGTGATAATAATAATAATAATAATAATAATAATAATAATAATAATAATAATAATAATAATAATAATAATAATAATAATAATAATAATAATAATAATAATAATGATAATAATAATAATAATAATAATAATAATAATAATAATAATAATAATAATAATAATAATAATAATAATAATAATAATAATAATAATAATAACAATAATAATAAGATAACAATAATGAGATAATGATAATGATAATGATAATGTTAATAGTAGTAGTAGTAGTAGTAGTAGTAGTAGTAGTAGTAGTAGTAGTAGTAGTAGTAGTAGTAGTAGTAGTAGTAGTAGTAGTAGTAGTAGTAGTAGTAGTAGTAGTAGTGGTAGTAGTAGTAGTAGTGGTAATAGTAGAAGTATTAATAGTAGTAGTAGTTTTAGCAGCAGCAGTAGCGCTAGTAGTCGAAGAAGAAGAAGAAGAAGAAGAAGAAGAAGAAGAAGAAGAAGAAGAAGAAGAAGAAGAAGAAGAAGAAGAAGAAGAAGAAGAAGAAGAAGAAGAAGAAGAAGAAGAAGAAGAAGAAGAAGAAGAAGAAAAGAGGAATGAATGAATGACTGAGTGAATGAAATAAAGAGAACAAAGGTGACGGATACTCATTATATTTTATTAGATCATGTTCTGAAATGATACTGATTCAAAGCCAATATTATATTATATCCAGCACACATTTCAATCTCTTTTCTCTCTCTCTCTCTCTCTCTCTCTCTCTCTCTCTCTCTCTCTCTCTCTCTCTTGTTACTTTTCTACTTTGCACAAAATGCACAATATTGATTCGTAAAGACATTCATCTTTATGTGACCATCACAAATAATAACGAGGTTACTTGACCTTATGATTGGACTGCAGGGCATTCCAACAAAACAAAACAAAAAACAACAACAAAAACAAGAAAAACACTTATAGGCAGAATCATTATCTTCATTGTGCATCATTTTAACTACCCCGAAATAAAAAGAATGTTGATGAAGAATTAGAAATCAACGCTGATGCATTATTGCTAAGAATCTATATTTTCTAATCAACATAACCATGCGAACTAATAGTTGGTAATGATAAAGAGAAGCGACCAACTGCATTAGAGTTATTGCGTGCCCAAGGTCTATTTTTGCGTTTTGCAAATCGAAATTTTATAATAAAGAAGAGGCCGAATCGAAAATCATTATAGAATTTGAGTTACAGGAGACTAAGAGATTAAAGAGGAAATAGTAGCAACAACGACAACAAACACCTAATAACAACAGCATCAACTACAACATCATCAGCTAAGAACCGACATTTGCTAAATATTTTAAATGAAGTGAGTCAAGATGACCAGTCCTCTCTCCTTTCTTAACCCCTCCCTCCATCTCTCTCTCTCTCTCTCTCTCACACACACACACACACAAATAAACGTTCTACTTTCTCTTTCACTTTTTTCGATTTCTCTTTCTTTCTCCTTTCCTTTTTTTCACGTGCATCTTTTGCTAACTTTCTCTTTCAATTTCTCCAGTTACCTATTAAATAGATTATTCTGACGTTTCTATTACATATTTTTCCCACCTTCTTCATTATCTCTCTCACTCTGGCTCTGACACTCTTTTTTTATCTAGTCTTTCCTCTCGTCTGACCATGTATGTCAGTTGGTCTCGCTTTCCTTCCAGCAGCTATATGTAATTATATATCACTCTTCTCTCTTTTTTCCCTTTCGGCCTCCATTTCTCTGTTTCTATCGGTCTGTCTGTCTTTTTGTGAGTCTGTTTGGCTCCCCCCATCTCCCCTTCCCCCCTCCCCATCTCTCTCTCTCTCTCTGTCTGTCTGTCTGTCTGTCTGTCTCTCTCTCTCTCTCTCTCTCTCTCTCTCTCTCTCTCTCTCTCTCTCTCTCTCTCTCCCTCGCTCTCTGGCCCTCTTTCTTTCTCTTTCCCTCCTCTGAATAAGTACGACCGCTCGCAGAACACAGCCATCTTGAGAGTTTGTACAATCAAGGCTCAAATCTAGAGCGGTCCTTTGAGGGTTGTTAAACCCGATATATCCATCATGCGTTGACATCTTTCCCAGGATAGACCGCATAAACTGAACCGTTGAAAGGCCTTCATCCTCCAGTTACATTTACCTCTAAATTCATCTCAAAGATTCATTATCAACTGTTTCATATGAAAGCCTGAAATTTATCTAAAATGGGATTTATATCAACTTCGGCTTAACTTTCTTTGTAGATTGTTTTTCTCTAGTTTATTGCGAATTGCAGTATTTAAATTATTTTATTTCTCTTGTTTAAGCATCACAAAGTCTTCATTTTGTTGTTTTTGTTGTTGATGTTGTTGCTGTTGTTGTTGTAGTAGTTGTTTTTAGTTCAAATGATATACAACTGAATCAATCAACTTATAAGAACTCCAAGGATTTCGTCAAACTGAGTGATATTATAAGCGTAACTGAAACATTTTGTTGTAGAATACTACGGCGTACATATACAATACAAAAATAAAAAAAGGACAAAACAGAGACGAAAAAACGAAGAAGAAACGGAAGAGAAGGACGAAAATGATGAGGATGGTGATGATTAAGAAGAAGAATAAGATCGAGGATAACAAGAAGGAAGAGAAGGAAAAGAAGAACAATATTAGAAAAAGAACAAGAACAAGAGATGGGAGGGGGAGGAGAAGGAGAAAGAAGAAGAGACTAAAAAGTAGAGGATAAAAATAATAACAAATAGTAATAAATAAAACAGCAAATAATAATAATACATTGTTGTACAAACAATTAAAAATTATGTATTTTTTAAGTATGATAACATGATATTTAGTACCACCTATACTTCCAGCATAAACCAGAATGTACTCTTTACGTACCCAAAGAATTTCGTCAAAGATATGTATTATTTTCTTGCCCGGCAGTTCCGGTATAGAGACTTAGTATGGTAGAGGTCTTTAATTCCGGTGCCATGGGATTTTGCTCGGAGGCGGAGGATCCATATCGTTAGATGAAGATGGACGGCCATAACTATACCTTGCTCGGAGGCGGAGGATCCATATCGTTAGATGAAGATGGACGGCCATAACTAAACCTTGTCCTTATATCAATAAGATCCGCAACGGCGAGAGGAGAGAGACATTTGGAAGGAAATATAACGCCTTTAGTTATTTGTAACGCTGACTATTTTTTTCGTTTCTTAATTAATATAGATTGCATTGGAAAGACAGAAGAAGGTATGAAATATGGTTCTTTATAAGCTACTTTTTTAAAAATTAATTTTGGTTTGTTTGTTTTTTCTTAACACCCAATTTTTTTTTGACGTGCGACCTTTTCGGGCCCGAACAGGGGAATGGAGCTGCATATTTTTAGCCCAAGAAGCAACAACTTCGTGCTATCACCGTATAATTTCTATTGCCATAGAGTCAATTTGGTTCCCGACAAGCCTTAAGATAAAACGGGTTAACTGAAGTCCGACCCCACCACCAGATAACCCAAGCCAGGATTCGAACCCGAGACCTCCGCAATGTCAGATGAACACTTTCCGGTTCAAATGTAAGCTCCAAGTCTTCATGACGTGAAAAAAGTTAATATACTTAACGCTTCAGATAATCGCATATAGATAGGATAAAACAAAAAATATATCATTAGTTCGGAGCTTTCAGTTAGGAATACATAAGGTCCTTGGGAAAGAAAAACACCATAGGTCCATATGATTCCAATAAGTACACTATAGGTCCATAGGATTCCACTGTAGGTCTATAGGGTTCCAGTAAGAACACTGTAGGTTTATATAGTTCTGTAAGTTTACAGAGTTCCAGTAAGAACGCTAAAGGCTAATGAGCTCACAGTAAGAATTTGTAAAAGTATGTGGTCTACTAGAAATACTTTCTAACTTAAGACTCATAAACTCCCAGCAAGATCATCAAGACTGCTTTTTGAATGACGTTGTATTTCTTTTTTGCAAAACTAAGGCACAATCTGCACTGAAACAAGCGTTGAAAGAATGAGGTAAAAGAAAATTTGACTCATAAAAAGATAGAAGAAATACAATCAATATGTCGTTACACGTCATCGATTGAAGAACTGAATATACCCGCAATACGACTGCATGGCGTGTTGTGTGACATTTCAACTCGTAGTTAAGTTTGCACTCAGTTAATGACAGTCAAATGTGACTCTATAAAAACATTAAAAGTATCGAGAGACGAAGCCGACTACATAAATTATGCAAGATTTGGGGGGAAGGAGGGAGAATGGGAAAGGGGGTGGGGGGTAACTTTGCATTTTATGATGAAAAAGGAGGCAGATATCTTATATAGGTTCTCAAATTCTTGTCAATATGAATAGTCCTTTATAAAAAAATACAAAAACAAAGCTTTGCTATTTAAATTCTTTTTTTTTTTTTGGTAACAGAGAACGGATGCAGAACGTCATTAAGTTGTGATTCTAGATGTATAAAATATATTGGGCGATTTTTTTTTCTCAGATCAGATTAAAAAAAAAAAATAGTATTTAATTTTTTTTTAACATTGACCCTAGTAAATAATGATTCAAGTGTATGCGATTAATTTCTTTTTCATCACTCAATAAAGGAGATAGAACGAAAATATATTTGTTTTTGTTTTTTTCTTTTTTTATATATATTTATATATTTCATTAAAACAATGAGGCTACATAAAGGAAATCGAATTAAAAAGAAAAACAAAATATGTTTTATAATTTCTCAATATTTGGTGACGAGACCAGCATAAATGAAAAAAAAGAGTGTATTAGAATCAAGAACTCCTTGTAATATGACAGTCATAACGTAATATGTTTTTCCTTTATAAAATTAAGAAAAAAATCTGAAACGCTGCAGCCGAAAGACAAAAACACATACACACACAGAAAGTACCTACGATTTTGAATTGTCAGCCATATTCAAGCCTGTGATAATAGGTGCGTAAGAACTTTACGATGAAACGTAGCAAGTACCAAAAGAATTAGTTTACATCCTTGAAAAGTTACCAATAATTTTGTTTCATTTGTACTGACCCAAAATTTATCACAAATCAGATTTTAAGAAAAACAGATAAATAAAATAAAAATAAAAAGGTTTTTTGTTGTTTTTTTTAAACAAAAAACTTTTAAAATCAATAACTGAATACGATTGCTACGATGTAAATTTCGATATTTTTCCACGGCCTTCTCCGCAAACTTCACTGTCCTATCGAATGGAGTATTAACCACATTCTTACCTGCGGTGTAATCAAACACACTGAAAAAGATGTATTGCTATTGTTATATCCCGTGTCCTTACCGAATCATAAATGTGCACAGTAAACTATGCTTTCCCTGCTGGATGAGGTTCAAAAGCAAGGGACTTGTCAGGTGACTCTGCTACAGGCCAGTCGGTCGGGTTTGTCTCCCCCTATCAACATTACTGCTGAGACTGTCACTGGCTGTGATCTGATTGCAGCGACCAGGGTGTGAGGGAGAGGTTGGAGGTGGGTCCCTTGCTAAGACACCCTCTCTCTTCTTCGCCGATCTCTCTCTCTCTCTCTCTCTCTCTCTCTCTCTCTCTCTCTCTCTCTCTCTCTCTCCCTGCCGCCCACCCTCTCTGACCCGCTCATTCAACCTTACTTCTTTCTATTTTTTTTTACTACATTTTATCTTCCTTCATGAAACAAGTCATCCATAGAAAAAACACCAGTTATCTAGTCAAGCAAATTTAAGCACTGCATAATCACACATTCTAACCAGAACTGACTTACCACATGCTTATTCCCTTGACTCGTGTTGTGTTCTGGTTTATCATTTTGTCGTATGTCCTATTATAACCCTTGAAAACGAAACAAAAATTGTTAGTGTATGACATAATGAAGCTTGATACTATTTTAAAGCCCTTCTCTGCCTACCACAAACTTGATTGGTGTCATGTGCAGATCTCTTCATCCTGGCTCATTATGCTCATTATGCTCATTATGCTCATTATGCTCGCCATTATTTCGAACAAAGTTGATATTGAATTGAGATTGTAATTATTTTGAACGAATGTTTATTTTATCTTGACTCAAACTGCTTTGAAAATGAAAGTTTAAAATTCTCGTTTGCGAACCTTCTTTCAATGTTTCTAAAAGTATCTTCAAAATCGAAAGCATCGCTCATCTGATAATTATGATGGCAAAAAAACAATGAAAGTAAGGACACACGCTAACCAATCACGCACTTTTCGTAGCGGGTCTCGTGTGCAGCTTAACTAAAAAGTTCTTACTTTAAAATAGTAATTAAAAAAAAAACACTAGAAGTGTCATTATCCAGAATACAAATTTATTATCTTAGCTTAACGAATTATATGACAAAATCAGGTTTACTATGTAACTCTTCTAACTCAACACATTGAAGTCATAACATCCTAGTTAAAATTAAAGATTAAAAAAAACTTAGAAATTAATCTCCCCTTTTCCAAAGGCATCTCATTAGATAGATACTTCCTAAGGAATGCAGTTTAAAACAATCTAGGACAAACATAGTCACTGCAGACATAGTCACAATGTAGGCATCACAAAAAGAACACCTGGTGACTTACAAGATAGAGTGTTGCACTGGCAGTAAGAGGCTTGTATGTTCGGATCTTGGCTTGGTTTAAATGGCTGGTATCTGAATTTCATCTTGCCAGCCCAATCTTAAGGCATAATAAAAGCTTTTAGTCTTCTTGGTTGTATTATGTTACCAGCCTATGACATAACGCCTAGCCATTGCCTCTGGGGCTGAAAACAGGCAGTTTTCTCTACACACTAACAACGTCCCTGAAAAGACAGAAATCGCGAGGAGGGCATCGTTGCAGAAAGAAGTATGCAGTGCAATAAAAATCGCTTTGTTTTAGTTCAGTAAAGTACAGTCATATCGAGGTAAAGATTTAGGAAAGAAGTGACCTTTCTAAGTTATAAAATTTTATCTGTCACCCAAGGTTTATTAGGTCCACGGCCTATTTCTAAGTTGATTTCGAGATAATGGGCAAAGAAGCGTGTCGGACATTCTCTTCACGACTGTATTAAGCCACAGGCAAAAAAAAAAACAAGGATGTTTTTTTTCAACAGGGGGGGAGGCGGGGTTGTCCCCTTCTTTTGACCAATAAAAAAAAAAAAAAACCAACGAAAAATAATAACTTAATAACATTTATTGTTGCAGAAGGATCTCTTGACAATAAAACTTGCGGTCAAGGATTTTCTTAGCTGTAAAAATTCTTTTTTAAATTTTACGAGAAGAGGCAGGTAAGTAGAAGGAAAGGGGGCGGGGGGGGGGAAGCCTTAGGATTATTTATATTACTTCGTTAAGCTTCTTCATTATCGTATAGTAGGAAAGGATTTAATTTTTAGTTTATGCGTCGCGGGGCCTCCTTATTTCGCCTTGAGCTTTTCAAAAAGCGGCAAAAACCGGAGAGAGAGAGAGAGAGAGAGAGAGAGAGAGAGAGAGAGAGAGAGAGAGAGAGAGAGAGAGAGAGGATTACGTTAGGTATATGTTTTATTATGATCTATATATAAATATAGAAGATCTTTCCTTAAATTCTCTTCATACGACATTGGTGTTTCAAGCGGAGGACATGTTGAGCACTCTTATCAGTTATTCCAACTTATCTTCAAACTGGGATTATACAGAGAGAGAGAGAGAGAGAGAGAGAGAGAGAGAGAAGATAGATAGATAGATAGATCGATAGATATAGATATATGTGTGTATATATTCCTTACCACAAAAGCTTATTGTGTAGTGATACCATTAACCAAACTAATATTCTTTAAGTGAGACTTCGAGGGACATAGTACGACTAGAAAGAGAGAGAGGGAGAGAGAGAGAGAGAGAGAGAGAGAGAGAGAGAGAGAGAGAGAGAGAGAGAGAGAAACAGATAGATGGAGAGAGATGGATAGAGAGATGGAGAGGCAGAGCAGGTAGATAGAGAGGTACTAAGAAGATACCAACTGCGTGTCAAAAAGGCTGGGCTACAGTAAGTGCTATCTTTGTTTTCTATGACATACAAGCCTGGGGGCAAATAAGTTAACCAATCAAACCTCCATCACTCTTGAATATTTACAGTTTACATCTGCTCCTCTTTCTCCTCCACATAGTAGTAGTGGTAGTATAGTAGTAGTAGTAGTAGTAGTAGTAGTAGTAGTAGTAGTAGTAGTAGTAGTAGTAGTAGTAGTAGTAGTAGTAGTAGTAGTAGTAGTAGTAGTAGTAGTAGTAGTAATAGTACTAATAGTAGTGGTAAAAGAAGTAGTAGTGATAGTAGAAGTTGTAATAGTGGTCTATGTCTTTCCCTGAGACATATCATAGTATCATCAACGCTGAATTTGAACAACAAAAATGGTCAGTGATAAGAAAGAATTTTTTTTTTTACATGACCATTATGTTTTAAAAAAAAAAAAGTAAGGTCTGAATAAAATAATTAAACAAAGAAATAAAAACAACAAAATGAAACGAAAGAAAAGAGTAACATTAATTGTCTCTACCAAATATAATTGACAACAAAGTAAACAAAAGTAGAAGACTCCAATATGAATGAAAACGTCCCCTACTGCGATAAAACTGTTTGAAAAAAAAAGAGACGTTTCCTTTTTTTTGAGTTAAAAAAATTTTGTATGATAATAACTAAAAGTCGTGGCTGTGATTGCACTGTGATCTGGAGAATTAACCTTTGAGGTACTTGAACTTTGTTGTAAAATTGGCTTTTTCACATTTTTACAATCTGCAGCTTTGTGTGGGATAGAAAATAAGTTAACAATATTCTGAATTATAAGTGACCTTCCTCAGAAACTAATGAGTATTGCTTCCTATTATTGATGTACAAAGGATCTCATGCTGTGTAAACGCTAAAGCAAACCATTGGCTTTAAAAATACGTTACAACAGAAAGTCAAATTTCTTATGCAAGTTAATCTCCAAACAACGACTGGATGAAAAAAAGGAAACATTAGCTGAAGAGAGGAGATTACTCTTTAGGAGAATTGTATTCACACACCTTTAGTAGGGGCAGCAGCAAGTTATTATTGTGAGTCAAAAATTCAAATATTTATAAGTTAATAAGTATTTGGAAATTCACAAGAAATTGCAAAGATCCTATTTTAATTTCATTTGCACAGCACGCCAAAGTAAGAAAAGAGACGCCCAGAAACAGAATATAGAACTGTGTCACTGTACGAAATGAAAAATAGAGGGAACGGATTATTGCGAAGCAACGCTGATAACTCTGTTCAAACCAATTTGTAAGGAAAATATAATGATCTGTGGTGTAAGAAAGAGGTTAACAAATTGTAATAAAGAAAAAATGGACTCGGTGTCACTAAAGAAAAATGCATTTAATTCTGAGTTGAAACAGTACATTTTAATCTCATCGAATCAGTCTTTACTTTGTAAATATAACAACAACAACAACAACAACAACAACAACAACAACAACAACAACAAAACAGTGATGGCTGCACACAAAATTATGTATTAGAAATTTATGGACAAAACAGTTTAAAAGTTAGCACCTACTCACTTTGAAGTAGGCTGAATCAAATTTAAATTTATAAAGTGGTTTTCATATTTCATTGAAAAATGATTACTGCTAAATGATACGTGAGAGAAATAACCTGTGAATAACACTCACATCAAAGCTTTATTTTTAAAATGATAAATGCGCATGGTTATGGCAAGTTTTTGAAATTGTGCTGCCAAGTTAACAGCCATAGATATTAAATAAAGCGACAGTCCGACAGAATAACCTGAGAAAGACAGACATGTTCTACTAGTAGTTCTATTTCTAGCACTGTTGGTCAGTTTTAGATCTTTATGTAAATATTAACGTGACAATTAAAACATATTAAACACGAACTTCGTGCCTCCCGTATAAAAAAATCACAGGTAGGTATGTTATGCAATACAGACATAAATCGCGGCTCAACACCACCTTTATCAAATGAATAGAGCACCGGCCAACTTTAATTTGTTTCCGCCTACCAAGATATTAGATTCTTCTAGTTGCATGTAACTTAGCATAGCTTGAACGATTTCATTTCATACAACCGTTCATGCTGACCTATTATTGTACATTGGAAACTTGGGGATAAGGCTTTTCCCGTTGACGTGGTCAAACTTGTTCCTATCAATTTATTCTCATTTTTGAGCTTCCATTTTTAGATGGTACTCTCAGCAATCCTGATTAGACATTATAATATCTTGTTATGGCCTAATACAACTTAACCATTTAAAAATAAACCATATGTATCATCTGCCCTTCACTTTTGCATTTTTCTTTTTTTTTTTTTCAAGAGGTGCAATAGCATTCTTCCTTAATCTCTTTCAGAAGCTAACGTGGATTTGTAAGTTTTGCAGTGAATGGCTAACACGCCTGAGAGGCATATTTTGTACGGAGGCACTCTTCAGAACAAGAAGTCATGAAGGGGCTTAAACTTATAGTGAAAGACCTGATGAGAGCATTGTCAAGTACGCGGAAAACAGGCACTTATCAGCATGATGACTATGATGCTTGCGGAGAAAAGGGAAGAACTAATTAGGAAAAACAGCAGAACTCATCAACAACTCTGATGGGAATTGTTTGTAAAAGTTTTTATCACAAAATATAAAACAAAAATCTTCAAACCAAGAAGCACTAACTGTTAGTCCAAGTCAGAAAATGTAATTGGCGTTGGCATGCAGATCCCAATGAGAAAATTCTCAGTCTGGAACTGTGAAAAAATATCATGGATCAAGATTTGAGCAGGTTTAGAAAAAATAAAGCAGGTCACTTGATAAGAGTGACTTCCTCACAATCACATTATATCTAGGGGAAAAGCGTGGGCCAAGTCATCGAAGAAAAAAGAAAAGAAAGAAAGGCATAAGGGTATGAGTGATAGTTGGATTTAGAAAGAAGCTTGATTAGTCAAAATGCTTCAGGGACAAAGGTATTGGACTTTTCCAGTCAGTTTGTTGGTTTTGTAAAATAGACTAGGATCTTTCTGTAATGAATCAGATCTGTCGGAGTAATAATTGCTGGAAAGCGCATTGGAGCTAACCGTTGGGCCAGAGAATGCGCTGTACAAATTTGCTTCATTGTCATTATTATTATTATTATTATTATTATTATTATTATTATTATTATTATTATTATTATTATTATTATTATTATTATTATTATTATTATTATTATTATTATTATTATTATTATTATTATTATTATTATTATTATTATTATCACCATCATCGTCGTCATCATCATCATCATCATCATCATCATCATCATCATCATTATTATTATTATTATTATTATTATTATTATTATTATTATTATTGTTATTATTATTATTATTATTATTATTATTATTATTATTATTATTATTATTATTATTATTATTATTATTATTATTATTATTATTATTATTATTATTATTATTATGAACATTATTATTAACATTATCATCGTCATCATCATCATCATCACCATTATTATACTTGTCACAAACAGCTATCTACACAACAATAGGTAGCGAATTATGTACTCCATTCCCTATGTTATGATGACATTATATGTTGGCTATCTATGTCACATGTAGGGGCAGATTATATAGTTGACTACCTATGTCATAAAAAATTACAAAGAATGGAGTGGTTCTGTCTATTTAGAACAATTTTTTTACTGGGACATCTAAGCTAATGAAAACTGTAAAACTCAAAGCCCACTTATTTTTCTTTCTTCCGAGCATCAATTGAGACTTAATTAAGGCTCATTTTGTCGACTTTACAATAGTTGTGAATGGTTTTGTTCATAAAGTAAACTGTAATGTCAACAATGAAGAGATATAATATATGTGTGTGTATGTATTTATAAGTAAACATTGAGCCTTAGAAAAAAATATATTCAAAACAAAACAAAACAAACATAAAGAAGTAGTAAGAGCCACATTACATTTTTTTTTTAAATTACTTTAATGACCACTTTAAGCTGTGCCTAACCATTAGGTAAGAATAGACTAAATATCAAGAAATAAATAGTAAAAAAATGACATTGGTTTTATCAAACATGATGATAGTAGAACTTGAGCGTATTCATTTTTGCTTGTTCCAACAACAAACCCAACAAGAGAATGTTAAACACCGCACAAATCTTTTAATTTACACTGTGAATAACAAAGGAAAAATCGATATAAAGACAGATTACGACAAATTTATCTTTTGGCTAAGAAGGAGGTGAATTTGAATCGGAATAAACTTTAATTTTGGTAAAGAAAAAAAAGATGAAAATATCAATGACTTTCATTTATCAAGAAATACACTTGAAGCAGACCTTAACTTCATAACTTTACATGAAAACTGATAGTTGCTAACTCTTTTTTCTTTCTTTTATGCTACCACAAATTTCTTTCTGGTGCTATTATACAATAGAACAAACCCTTTCCCACTATATCTCTCTTGCCACATCCATCACATTAACCAACGCTCATTCTCTAACAGCTGCAACCATTTGCTGACATAACAAAACACCAGCTACAAGTACAGCTGTTGAATGTGCTTTCAAAAATGATTATTGGCCTTAACAGAGGAGGAATAAATACAAAGAGCGATCATGATTGATGCAAACAAAATTAAAAAAAACAAACAAGAACAAAACATGGAGTCACTGATAAACAATTGATAATGAATATCCTTAAACTTATAGGTATTGAAAATAAGGTTATTTACAGCCAACTGGTATAAGGCACTTGCTGTATGCACCCTTTGCTACTCTACTTCAGATATATTCCGTTTAAATGTTGAGTCCTTCGGATGTAAATGTTATGCGAAGGCATTGTGATTTACTTATAAAATACTTTACAATTATGAAACATTCAAATAAGATGAAAAGAAAAGTACAATGAATAAAACTTGAAGCAATCGATAATTTCAGCAAAAACAAAATTCTTAAATTGTGTTCAAGTTCAACATAAGCAAGCAAGCACATATTTTCTCAGATATAAGTTTCACATGAAATTCGTTTCTCGATGATTATACCAGTGAGACAAATACAAATATACATGATATACACAACTGCAAGATAGCTAAAACTCACGTCGACATGAACCCAAAATGAACATTGACATCAGCAAACTAAAAGCGCCACCAATGAAAGGAAGGCGAGGGAGTGGAGATGTAAAGAGTATTAAAAGCAGTAGAAGCTCTATTTTTAGAAATAATGTTGGTGTAGAGATCTGTTAAATTGTAGCAATAGTGTTAATAGGAATAGTGGTTAAGGTCGAAACATTAACGGTGGTACTGATAATAGTAGTAGTAAGAGAAATAGTATTGGTCGAAACAATGGTGGTGTCGATAGTAGAACATCAGTAGTAGTGGTAGTAGTAGTAGTAGTAGTAGTAGTAGTAGTAGTAGTAGTAGTAGTAGTAGTAGTAGTAGTAGTAGTAGTAGTAGTAGTAGTAGTAGTAGTAGTAGTGGTAGTGGTAGTGGTAGTGGTAGTGGTAGTGGTAGTGGTAGTGGTAGTGGTAGTGGTAGTGGTAGTGGTAGTAGTAGTAGTAGTAGTAGTAGTAGTAGTAGTAGTAGTAGTAGTAGTAGTAGTAGTAGTAGTAGTAGTAGTAGTAGTAGTAGTAGTAGTAGTAGTAGTAGTAGTAGTAGTAGTAGTAGTAGTAGTAGTAGTAGTAGAAGCAGTAGTAGTAGTAGTAGTAATTGTAGCATAAGTAGCAGTAGATAATTAAATAGTAATGGACAAATGGTGAGAAAGGAGGGCGATTTATTATAAATAATCTTGAGCCTTTTAGAGAAATCTTTTTGATTCTGATGAGCTTGCGGTAACGAAGTTAAAAGCAAGAAACTGAAACCTCCAAGGGCCATAATGATGTGTTGAATAATCATGATAAAGTTGTAATAAATAAAAAGCATTCATATGAAATTGGTTTAAGATTAATCAGCATAAAACGTTTTATTTATGCAGCTTACTCTCGGTCTCTTTTCTCCTATACAATTGTCTCTTTATCTTATCTCTCTGTCTCTCTTGATCTTTTTAAAACTGTTTAAAATGTGGTTTTGGTATTGATTAAACTATTACATTCCATTGCTGTCAGGTTTTAAGCATTTAAATACATATAAATGCGTGATTTTTTTTTAACTTTTAGGTTTTATGATTTAAGTTTCTGCATTTACTATTGTAATATATATTCATGTAACTTTTTTTTTTTTAGAAAAAAGAAATGGTTTTCTTTATAATAATTTAAATCTGCAGCAACAACAAAAATATTTATCAAACTGCAAAATTGTCGAAGATAATCCAACATTTGCTGGTTGTGATACGCATTTATGATATTTTGTTTATTTAGCATTAGTTTTTTAATGTATGAAAGAAAAGGTTACGATAATCTTTAAAAATAAAATGTTTTTTTTTTACGATACTGAACACCTATTAAGTGCTCATAAGTTTTAAAATCCGATTTAGTTAAAATTATCAAAGCTTAGTGGACGTTTCCACACTTTATCTGTAGGCTTTTCGAGACACCTGACTCTGCCATTCATTCCTTGTGCATTAGCATTGCGATATGATTAAAACAAAGAAAACTCTGATGGCCAACGAAAAAATGGAATGAGCATGGAAATAAAAGAATCTTGTTACTTTATCACAGTCTCCGTATAAGGCTCAGTGAGAGACTTAGGGGACGTTAAAACAATTTAGAATTACTGCTCCATCACATAGATTGATGAAATATATAAATATAAAAAAAAAAAAACGCTTAACACACAAATACCTAATGTGGCGGAAATGATAACATAATTAAATCGTTGATAATTCATACAGATTTGTCTCTGTCTTCATCTTTAAAGTTACCTAATATGTCTGAAATTCATAAGGATTAACGTTAATTTCCTTATGTCAAATTGTTTCACTCGTGTTTTCAGTGATTGATTTTCGGTATTTTTCTTAAATTCAACACATTTAAAAGTAATAACTTGCAATAAAGGTTGCAAAAAGTTTTTAAAAATATTCAATAGTTCTTCAATCCAAAAAGGGGTCCAAGTTAAGTATGCAGGTGTTACAACAGCTGTTCTGTAAAGAGACATTGACAATATGGTTATAATCTCAATTGAGATATTAATATGACAATCGAATTAAATACACTGTTTTCAGAATGGACTTCACAAATATGAATGTAATATACAGAAGGCTGATTAAATAAAAACGTTTCTGAAGTTCTGCTGATATTACACTGATGATTAAATAGATAAACATAAATCATGTAATGACATTTCCTTTACACATAGTGTTGATAAAGTTCTTGTAGATAAGGCCTTCAGCTTAAGAAGGCACTATGCTCATAGAAACACAATTCTCATAGCAATATGACAGAGTTTATGACAAAAGACTCACAAACGATGATTCTTGTTTTATATATTCTAAAATAGTTTCAAAGTACTATATTTACCCATTAGTTGTACTTCTCACAAATTAAAAAAATTTTTTTAACAATTTCTGCTAAATTCATTCTTAATTTTCTCACTTATGATTACCTCAAGAAAATCCAAGAAGCACAAATTTTAAAGGGCTTTTTAAAAAAAATTAATGTCCTTTGAAATAAGTTAGGTTTGTAGATCCCCAAAACAATAACAATTTAAGGGTTTGTTAAAACCTTGATCTCTCCTGGTTAAGTTTTTAAGGACCGAATATCTGTAAAACAGGCAGGCTTTGTTTTCAGATGACACCTGGATTAGCTGCGGGGTCCATATCTTTCTTGTTGCTAGGCGGAACCTGCTTGGTAAAATAGATGGGGATTGAAAGATTGATCATTATGGATGCAATAAAAATTAAAATCAAAACAAAGACTTCAGAAAATAACCAAACTAAGTAATGTGTTATCCACTCTCTATATCTCTCCCACTCTTTTTTATGTCTCTGTCTCATAAACCATTATTTTTGCCTCTGCTTTTCTCACTGATTCTCAGACTAATTCTTCCTACTGAAGCCCTCTTTGCCTACAAAATGAGAAAAACTACAATAAAGCACAGATTTATTGCTGATCCCAGAAATATAACCATATTTTCCTCCAAAGGAATATTATAAACGCTTAAGCTCTGAAAATTTTCCCCAAAGGTATACCAGTTTATCTGGAAGGTATGCTTTCTTAATCCAAAGATAAGGTCTGGCTACCCCTTCTAAAGAATCGATTACTTATCCCTAATTATCCCAAAACTGGCTGATTACTTACACAAATATATTACTCATCAGTAAGTTATAATAACATACTCTCAAGGTTTCGTGGTCACTCACTCCGAAGGTATGGTTCACAAAGCCCCCAGCGCTCTTTTGACTTTTTCTGCGCCTCCACATCACAACAGAAACGGCTAAGATCCCTGCCACAAAGAAACTTACTGCGCATGACACACAAACTGCCAAAATCAGTTCCATATCTTTGGTCTCTGAAAGATCAAGAATAATTTTAAAATAAACAATGAAAGGACCCATGTCTAACAAATTAAAAAAATATATTTAATTTCTTTGCTATACGTGCTTCCGTACCAAACGATTGTTTTTGTAGGCAGCAACATTAGCTGCTTTAAAAGAAGATCAGAGATGCGCAATTTTTTATATCTTACATATGTTCCAGTTATAAGAAAAAAAAACACTTTAGATCTATTTAAATTTTAAGAATAGATTTTTAAAATCTGTTAAAAATTCAGGGTAAAACTGAGAGAATAATGAGCTTACAAGCACAGCATTGTTTCATCTGAAACAGTAAAACTGATCTCCAAAGTGATGAAACTTAACAATCTTCAGTTCAAGTTATTTATCTTTTAGACCATCCTCTTTGAAACCCTATTATAGTTGTGCAAATATGGGCGAGCACTCATATGCTCACAATTTTGGAAAATTGTTAATTTTGAACTTCCTATTCTATTATAAAATCATACTAAAAGCTCACCATAAAGCTATCAAAGTATCATCAGGTCCAAGCAAAAAATGCCTGATGTTGCCCTGCCATATGGGAATTCATAGCTGTCCGTTAAATTATGCCTACCCTAGTAATGAGTATTTAAAAGGATCTTGGAATGGACTGAGGTTTTAAAATATTAGTTATATACATGTGTAACCTTGATGCCTTAATATTACATCAAGACTGCAAAATGTTTTTCAACGAACTTACCATGAGATTTTGTCACAAACTGGATCACGCCCGAGTTGACAATAGAGCCAGATCTCAAAAGCATGCGGACCTCTGCCGTGTAGGTTGTGTCCTCTGTAAGAGCTGTAAGTTGCGCAGAGTTCAGGTGAATATCAGGGAGTTTTTGACTGAATGGGAAAGAAACATCGTAGAAGAATTAAAGGTAAGGTTGGTTTAATTTCTTAAAAATTAATTTTGCGATTTGTGCGACATACCTTCACAGAAAGGGTTCCTGAATGTCGAAAAGAAAGTTGTATTCAAAGCACAGAAGCACATTTGAGCTACATCTCCATGTAAGATTTGTCGGGAACTTAGGGAAAATAAACTTCTCTGAGGAACAGCAATTTCCCGCTCTAGGTTATAAGATTACCTTGAATCATTTGAGTGCCAGATTATTCAGTAAGTAGACCGCAGGGCTTACACTATGAAGATCCATAGTTTGACACCTGACTTAGGCTATCTGGTGGAGGGGTCGGAGCCTGTAGAGTATCTAGGGCTAAAAACAAACAATTGCTAATCGCCTACACAGGGAGCAGGATCCGAAACCAACTAAATTATTAAAACATTCAGGTGGTAAATCATCACACTGTTCAACTAAAAGTTTGATGTTCAATTTTCTATGTCATCCTTTTTACAAGTTAAAACGAGACTGCACACACTTATTCCATCTAAGGATAGAAATGAACAGCAATTTAGCAGATCAATTGAAACTTAAAAAGCTGTTTGGTTCTCGATGATGTTAGCTCAGAAACAAAATAATAGCAATGGGAGAAAAGAGAGTCACTTAAAAGAACAAATACCTGTATCTATATGCAGTCTGATGAGATTCGCGCCATCGGATCTCCATACTTAAAACATTGGAAGCCAATCTTTCGGGAATTTTGTCCCAATGCACTAAGGCATGATCAGTGAAAACAGACACCTCTACTACAGACAGGCCAGCGCCGGCTGAGTCTGAAAGATATTATTTAAAAAAAATGATTAAGACAACTGTATAAAGTATAACTGGCGTTATTTACATTCTGTTAAATTTTCTTTAAAAACAAAAAAACGAAAACAAAAACAACAAAACTCAGGATATGTGAAACTTACAAAAGTCTATGTATTTTTTTTTAAAACAATATTTCGAAACTATAGCTTTAGCTCAAGTTTACCTGTAACGATTTTTTTTCTCCACAGACTTTAAAAAACTCTGTCTTTCTTGGACACCGTGGTATAAAAAAAACTAAGCAGAGCTTGCAAGATGCTTGAACTTAAGTAAAAAAAAAAATTAAAAGTAATGACTTTTTGCAATACTTAAAAAAGATAAATAATTCTGGTTGATATAGGGGCTTGAAAAAGACATAATGATATCTTCGACACGAAATCATCATTTTCTTCACATTCTTCATTTTCGATGCGTTTATGGCGAAGCGTATACATAAAGTTTCCAAAGCGAATGAAGCTCTTGAGCATAAGTATTGCCAATGCGTAACCGCATTAAAAAAAAAAAAAAGAATAAAAGATACAGAGTAATAATATTATTAATATCGTAACATCGAGGCGCCAACTGAGAAAACATTAATTTCCTAGCTTACTTGCAGATTGCCGCAATGTCTTGACCTTCAGCTCGGCCATGACCCAGCGACTCTGTTCTGGCCAGGTCATCGAAGCTATCAATCGCACAGCATAGGTTTGGTGTGGTGTCAGAGACCTCAGCAAATATGTGGAGCGACGTGGTTCAAGTGGAACACTTGGAATCCAATCTAGTTCACCGTTCCGGCGATGTTCCACCTTGGAAACAATCAAAGCTGGCATTTATTCAAGTTACGGCATTGAAGAAGCCAGCGGAAGGAGAAGTAATGTTTATTACGCCTTCTGGTGACACCAATCATCCATTAATTATCTATCTAGAATTTAGCCTTTTCTGTGCGTCTATTCATCTATTAAACATTCCCCTCTTTAAAACTCTATTTATCTAAATATCTATCTACACCTGTCTGCCTTTATATCGTCAACATCATAGGTCTAAACCTCTGCCTACACACATCTAGCTGCTTATCTACCAGTCTCTTAAACAACTGTTTTTCGTCGAAGATAGAATTACTATTTCCTACTCATCGTTTGACACTTTCTTATACCTAAAATCTTTACACGTTTATTTTTACTGCACTGACTCGCCGAAATGTGCATGTAGCTACAAACTCAAAAAGAGAAGTGATCGGGCAGTACACGCACATAGTCTATGTTGCATAGGAAATCTCATGACAAATTGAGTCGCAGGAATGTTGCTCTACTTGTCCAGCCCAGCTTTAAGCGTTTTAGAACATACTGTGTCAACATCTACTCTTCTCATTCTTTAGCACTACATGTCCGATCTTTATTTTCTCAGTTTCAATCTTTCATAAATCTACTTTAAAAAATACCCCACCTAAAAGTATCGAAAACAGAGCTGATGCAGTGGGTTGCAGCCCTGTTGAATACCACATAACCTCCCCCGCCCAGCCCATACACACACACACACACAATGCTTTCACTTTGCCATACGATACAAGATAATTATGCGCAAGGGGTTGCAAACTCAGTCAACACAGCCCTAAGACCCATATAATATTCTCCCACACACAAATATACACAATACTTTCACTTTACCATAAGATACAAGATAATTATGCGAAAAGGGTTGCAGACTCAGTCAACACAGCCCTATATAAGACCTTTATAATACCCCCCCACACACACACACACTCACACATAAACAATGCGTTTACTTTACCATGAGATAAGATGTATGCGCAAGGATCTTGCTGCCCAGACGTTCCCAAGTTAGAACTGCCAGAGTATCCGTTACGTCCGTTGCCACCATATTGGTACTTGTTCTTGAAAACAGATTTGTTTCCACTTGCGACAAAACTTTAAAAAAAGAACAAATGAAGATATATAAAATATGCTAGCTCTAAATGTATCACGGAGCATATAAATCAGATATATTCATGTACTAACTTTCAAGATATCAGAGTCAGTCATAAAAGCCGAACATAAAAAAAGACATTCTTTAGGCGTCCCAACTTTCAGGTGGACCATAACTGTGCTACACTATTTAAGAAACCCATCATGGAAACACGAATAAAAATGTTTTCTTTCACCTTTAAAGCATTCAAATATTTCAAATATCCCTCACATATTTTGTCATTCATAGTTAGTGCAAGATTCAAGACCTCAGATCAAATTGTAAGATATTCACATTTTAAATTAAAATTTGTTTTAAAATTGAAATGGGTGCCTTTTCTAAGCTCTGAAATTAACAGCCAGGTAAAAGTCCTGTTTATCGTCAATATGTAAATTATAAGCGGTGACTGACATGTCACCAAGCATTTTTAAGCTTTATTTTTTTCCTCTCCTGATATCACAATCTGAAGTCAATATACAACAAAATCACAATCTGAAGTTAACTGTACAATATAATCACAATCTAAAGTTAACTGTACATAAAATCATAATCTGAAGTTCACTGTACAACAGACTATGCCATTCAACTTTCCTTGACACTCACCACATTGTCCCCTCTCAAAGGAAAATCCTGAGTCACAGATGTAAGATACGTGGGGCAGAGAGGAGGCCTCTACTACCGTCACTGTCTCCCCACCTGGAAGCTGCAACTGGAGGCTTCTGTTAAGTCTGGTCACCAGTTGCAGGGCCGCCGATTGAAGCAACTCTTCGGTCAGATCGGCTGGGCTTTCTTGGCTGGACCAAAAAAAGAGTGCATAATTTATTGACTGATTCATTCATATCTTGTTATCTACCAAAATCTATTCCAAAAGATAGCCTTAAAGCTCCATAAAGTGAATGAATGCATGAATAATTGCGAGATTCACTGAAGGATGGATTCATTCATATCTTGTTATCTAGCAAAATCTATTCTAAAGATAGCTTTATAGCTCCATAAAGTGAATGATTGCATTTATAATTGCGTGATTCACTGAAGGATTGATTCATTCATATCTTGTTATCTAGCAAAATCTATTCTAAAAGATAGCCTTATAGCTCCATAAAGTGAATGATTGCATGAATAATTGCGTGATTTATTGAAGGATTGATTCATTCATAAATTGTTACACTAACCAAATTTATTCTTAAAGTTTGCCTCAGAACTTCAAGAGGTGAATGATTACGAGATTAATTGACTGATTGATACATTAATTGTCACACTGGACGAATGTATTCTAAAAGGTAGCCTTAGAGCTTTATAAAGTGGGGCAAATGTAATACTGTTACTATTGAATGAAATGCGGTTTTGTAGATCATTATTAACACCCAGCACACCTTAAACGGATACAACAAGGACTGTCAATAATTCAAAGATAACGAGACCTATTGAAGTTATTCATTTGCTTTTTATAAATATAATTATTATGAACTTAAACCCAGTAGACCAGGCATACTTTGAGATTCTCATGCCCGAATAAAGCAAGAGAATGACTTAAACAAGTGTCGTTAAGAAGAGGTGGTTGATAAATGAAAGAGAAAGGAGAAGTTTTAAAACATGGAAATAAGTTAAAGACTTTATTTGAGCATTAATAATTATATATGGCATAAAACATAAAGGCACTGCCTGTATTTGTTGCTATTTAAAGTATCAATTTTAATATTATAATGGGGCCAAGATTTGACTCTCTCTCTCTCTCTCTCTCTCTCTCTCTCTCTCTCTCTCTCTCTGTCTCTCTCTCTCTCTGTCTCTGTCTCTCTCCCCCTCTGTCTCTCTCTCTCTCTCCCCCTCTGTCTCTCTCTCTCTGTCTCTCTCTCTCACTCGATTGAAATCAGCATCTTTGTATGCCTACCTGAAATTGGCAAAGAGGGAAATCTGGACGTTAATCCTGCCTGCAATATTAGAACCTTCAGTCTTTGGAACTTTAGTCGTGGAAATAGAACCGCTGTGTCTCTTGCGACGACGGTTTTTGGAGTGCATCAAGTTGGCGTGAGATCCACAACTCACTTTGATCTGTAAGCTATTGCAGTAGTTTAGTAATGCTGCAGACTGGTTTTCGATACAGACAGGGGTTACTTGGTGAAGCAAGTCTTTCTCTAGGCCGTGTTTAAACTTTGTAGTATCATTTAGACATTTTGCGTCCAAATAGACGTCTATTGAGGTCCTTACACCATGGGGTGGGTGACTCTCTGTTTTGAGGACAGAGGTGGATAGGTTGGGGTATATGAAAGCCATATAAGGTCATGTGTACATGTATGTAGGTGCTTTGGGTTTAGGCTAATGTAAAACAATAACAGGGACGTAAAAAGCCAAAGAAATTGATGTCTTTTTTTTAAACACAAGTTTACAAGGGTTGAAAATTCAGTAAAAAAAAATAAAGAATTTGAAAATAAAACAACCAACAAGAAAGAAAGAGAGAGAGAGAGAGAGAGAGAGAGAGAGAGAGAGAGAGAGAGAGAGAGAGAGATAGATAGATAGATAGATAGATAGAGAGAGAGAGAGAGAGAGAGAGAGAGGAATGGGATGATAAACAAACAGGTTAGAAACATAAAGAAGAGTGATTCATTGGCGGAATTTTGGTTACTATCAGTACGCTGTAAGGAAATATGCAAAGATATTCAGTATGAAAATATATTTAAAAAAATATTTATATTCAGAGATCAAATTGCAAAATGATAACTTATGGTATTCAGCTTATTCTCAAAATTAAAAGACCACGAAGAGTAAATAAAATTTTAGTCTCTCTTTCATCCTTTTTCTTCTCTCCAGTCCTTACTTTAGTTCCCAGAGTTCTAACCGTATTTCTGTTTTTCTTGCACATCTTAACCATTGAGCATAAATGTCAGAGAATTAAAGGGAAATAACAAGCAATGAACAGCAAAATTACGGAAGTATATTTTCAATTCTTGTGTCATAAATACCCCAATTATCCCAAAGGTAATAAGAAAATACGCAAATCAGTTTGGAACAACTAGACAATTTTCAAATCTGTAAACCCCAATCACTGGAAGCACAGTTCCAGCACCGTAGCTGTATGCACCACACACGCAAACAGTTTGCAAGATGGCCGCCTTGATAGAAAGGCACTCAAAATTAGGAGTCATAGGAGTTTTTTGTCTTTGGCATGCAGAAGGTAAAAATTTTACAAAAATTTATATTCATATTGCTGCAGCATGTAGAAAAAATGCATGAGCAAGTCACGAGCATTGTTGGGATTCATTGTTCGAAGCAGGACGCACTAGTGTAGTCTATGAGATGCTCTGTGCCCGCCCTTTCATAAGAAAAAAGAATCATTGCCATGATGATGAACTCGTTAAAAAGATGCATTGCTGGAGAGTTCATGGAAAACTTGCCACACCAAAGAACATTGACCATTGGATAATCTATGAAGAATCAGTGTATAAGAAAGTTCATTCCAGGTCGATGAGTTCCGAAGCAGCAAACTGGAGAGTACCAGAAGGGCAAGGTCAGCATTGTTCATACCGCTTTGGATCAGTTCAGGGCCTGTATTGATGGGCAAGTGGTGCCAGCATTTGTTCAACCCAGAATTGACCTTCGGGTTGATGAAAACAGAACGTGGATCCAGACTAATAAAACGTGATCGAACAATCAATCTTCTCTATTGACCTAAATCAAAATACTCGTCATCACTGGCAAAAGAAAAGTCTCACATTGAGCATGCAAGATCACGGCTACTACATTCTGCATCTGAGACACAAGGGGTATCGAATTTTTCTGGACATTGTGCCTCAAGGACAGTATATTAACACTATCTGTTACTCTAGATTGACTTTCTGCTATGGGTGACAAGTTTTGTCTTACACAGTACAATGTCCAGACCTTTCTACTTTAGACTATAACTTCCTTTAGAATTTCACGAAAGAAGTGGCCTAATTAAAGAAAAAGAAACATTTATATGGCTTGAGGAAAACTTTTGCAGGCAGGAGATAAATATTCTATTCTCTCGTTAGCAAAAATACATCTATAAATAATGAGAGTAGTAAAAAGAGATGACGAGGCCGAAAAATAATTCTCGTGGAATCTTTCAATAAAAGCATTTGTTCTCACGATGAGCTCTACACTCCTTGGTCCCCATCACTCTGTGTGAGCTTGACCTTCGACTAAACCTAGATATAAACGTATCTACACAGGAAGTTTTCATTCAATTTAGTCGTAAAAACCACGAATAAAAAAGTACCTATAAGACAGGTCCACTGTGGGCAGCATTGACCAGTGATATTGGTCAAAACACACTCAGGCCTGGGAGGGGTGTGAGTATTCTGACACACGGATGTGCATGTCACGGAGGCATTAACACAAGTGCATAAGTCACAGGCTTTCCTCAAGCTCTGCCCTGATGACAGGATCATGCCGTCGTAGAGACAACCAGTCGCTGGTGGAAATAGAGGATGAGTTGATTAAGGCTTCATAAAGATTTATCCATTGATGGTTTTCTTAGTGGGCAAAGTCCACTTATTATATAATAAGAAATGAAGACCTTCAGGGTTAAGTATTTTTCAGATTTGGTTAAAGTCAAGTTCATATCAGAATACAATTTTTTCGTGCGCTTGTATGGTTAAGAACTGCCTTTGTTGTTTTTATTTTTAACATTTCCAATAGTCCTTTCTGAGTACTGCTTAAATTAAAAAAAAAATCTTGAACGTTACTACGAGTACAATTGGAGAGAATGATAAAGAAATTGATATATATATATAACTATATATTACTCAAGAAACGTTCAGTTTTGTTTCCGGTAAGTCATTTAATTAAGAAAAAAACAAACAAGCCTAAAAGTGCGCTTAACACCTCCTAACTATTGGGTCGTAGCTGTTCTCACCAGACGGGTAACACTTCCACTGTGGGCAGCATTTACCCTCGATTCTCTCCAGCCTGGGCTCGGGGCAGGAGTGCGACCTGGCCACGACCACCTGCTCAGCCTCACAGGTGCTGACGCACGTCACTTTGCCGAAGGTACACCGACATGTCTCGTTACAAGACTCTTTTGCTATCTCATCATGGCTGAGTTGCTTCCCTTCGTAGAAACAGGAACTGACTGAGCGGGGGAAAAAGAGAAAAGTAAATTATTAATTGATGTGAGAAAGGATGGGGAGGTTTTTTTTCCCCTTTAAAACCACAAGATACAATAAAAATAGTTGTTTATATCTGAGTGACGATTTGTTCTACCGCAAATTAGGAAACTTTTTAAACCTTTTTTAAAATTTTACTTTTGTCCATATTTGGGGCGTTCCATACATTTAAAAAACAATTGTTGCATAATTTTGCTGCCAGTACAACAACGTCAGAGAGATTTGTGAATATTAAATTATTCAAATTAAGAACGGTCATGGACTTGTACGCAGAAGTAAAACCAAGGCTGGTGGGCGTTAAGCTTCTGTTATGAGAACCCTTAAGCGCCAGTGGCTACGTCGCAAAGCGGTCTGCAGTTTTCCATCAAGGAATTGTGAGTAAGGTCTCATCTAATAAGCCTAGCTAAGATTTGCTCCTTAGTTTGGAAAATGGCATAGTTCATCTTGCAAAGGACGGACTATATAAAACAACTAATCTATAACTCGACCTTGCTGTGCTCTGACTTCTCATTATTAATATCTTTTTCTTGTTTGACTAAAAACTGCAGTGGTTTAAGTTTCTTTCTTTTCCCACAGGTACACAGACTCACTGAAACAATAACACTTTAAGTGGGAATTTTTTATTTTTTAAGAATTCATGACTTAACATACGTTGCGTTCATTCCAAAATAATTATCAAATCGTAAAATGACATATAAATGTAAAGCGCAACTAATTTTGTTGGCGACAATAAATTTCGAGTCCTATGAGAGGCACCTAGGTAGACCATTAAATGAAAAATTAAACCATTCTCTGAGAACTTTGTTACTTAACACAGGCAGTACGTTCTTTCTATCACACAAGAAGTAAAATGAAAGAACATCATGAAAACCCCAGTAATTTTACTGGCGACCATCTTGGAAAATCTTACCAATCTCCATAGGCATCGTCTTGACCACCACAGTGGTCGCCGCAGCAGCGCTCCCGCTGACCCCTTCCAGCTCCCCGTCCATCATGCTCTGGTGCAGGGGCACGCCCACTGGTAACGGGTTGATCTTCACGTAGTAGGCCGTGTCGGGATCCATGCCAGACAGCGTGATGTAGACCCGCTCCCCGACAACGATGGCGTTGTCCCGGGTCAGCGCGTCCATGGGTGCCGCGAGGTCGGATGGGTCACGTCTCGTCCGATCGCGGCGGAGGCGTACGTCCACAGGCTGCACGACACGGCGGTGCCAGGCTACTTGGTAAAGAAAGACGTGTGTTAGTTTCGTATTTTCCTGAATTAGTGTTTTCTGAAGACTTAGTTAAAAGCTATAAATTTCTATAAAATGCTGAGAGGTGCATCGTGTAAGTGAGCGTCTAAAAGGATCTAAAATAATGTGGAATTTTGAAAAAAATTATGTAAGTATTCTTATTAGATGAAACAGGTAGATCTTGGTAGGACGATTTTAATTTTTAATATTTCCAGAAAATATACTTATATAAAAAGATT
>JAWDGP010002226.1:1000000-1045000 GCA_033675545.1 Elysia crispata
AATGGGTAAAGATAGCTTGTGTGTATTTAAGTTGGAACTGAACTAAAATAAACCATTTAAAGCATGCACTTGTAGTTATATGTGTGCGTGTGTTGGGGAGATGGAACTCACGTCGAGTTTTTACATTGATTGTCTCCGTCATCTTGCCCAGGATCCCAGCTCTCGCGTCTTGCCATATCGCTACCCTGATGAAATGCACTGTCGCCGGCTTCAACCCCTCTAGACTGCATTTTGGTGCATTGCCAATCTGAAGAGAGAAGTGTTGAAGAAATGATGTGGGATTTTCTTTTATTTAAATCTATTTTTAAATCATTTTTTTTTTAATTTATGTATTTTATTTTGTTTTATATATGTGGTTTTTTTTTTTGGTTTTTTTTTTTTTATTTTTTTTTTTTAGGGCGCGGGGGGGGAGGGGGAGAGAAACTTACAACAAAAACGTTAGAAAATTATTGGGGTTGAAAGAAGGAGAGACAGAGATGGGGATGGCGAAGAGCGGGAAGAAAAAAAATGACCAGTAGAAAATGGGGTAAGTGGTGAGCAAGAGATTAAAAATTAAAAACATTCGACTATAAACTTGTATTAAGCACAACGGATAAACAACCTAAGGGAGATTGTCAAAAAATGTGAAAGAATGATTGACAAAGCGGCAGAGAGAAAGATTAGAGACAGAGATAAAGGGAGTGTGGGAATGAGAGGCAATAAAAAGGGTAGAATAGAGGGAGAAAAAAGACAGAGAGAAATTCTTAAAAAGGAAAAAGAAGGTACGGGAGAGAGAGAGAGAGAGAGAGAGAGAGAGAGAGAGAGAGAGAGAGAGGGAGGGAGAGAGAGAGAGAGAGAGAGAGAGAGAGAGGGAGGGAGGGAGGGAGGGAGAGAGATAGACTGAAAGAGGAAAAAAGGAGAAAATGTCGACAAAAAAAAAAACCAACGATTTTTGGCAACTCGGACAAACAACCTTAGCTCTTTTTTTTTTAAAGGAAGGAAGAAAACAAACAATTAACGGTTCACTGGTATGTCAATGGACGAATGGAGGTAAACGGTAAAAAAAAAAAGTGGGGAAAATGCGTTTCCGCTCATTTATTGCATGACCTGCATGTTCATACCGTTAAGAACAAAATTATGTTTTGGGTAAGTCTCAAGCTTTAACTAATGCAAACTGTGATTTACAGCCGCCGTACTCTTGAAAACATCACAGAATTCTCCCTTAACCTCTTGAATTTTTCCCACCTCTTTTTGTTTCCTTCCCCTCCGAAGGTAGAATATCACCGAAATGCTTTATTCTATACATGTAGTCGGAAGAGGAGAGAGAGAGAGAGAGGATGAAAGAGAAAGAGAGGGGAGAGAGAGAAAGACAGAGCGGAAGATAGATAGATGGATAGATAAGATAGATAGAGTGGAGGAGAGAGAGGGAGAGAGAGAAAGGGAAATAGATGTAGCGAAAGAGAGAGAGAGAGAGAGAGAGAGAGAGAGAGAGAGAGAGAGAGAGAGAGAGAGAGAGGGAGTAAAAAAAGAAAAAAGAGACGTCAACGGATGAAAAAAGGATAAGCATTATTTAAAATGATGAAAATTTCAATAGTAAAAAAAAAACGGTAAAAATTTCTTCCATGAACAAATAACTTCAATTTCATTACAATTGATTATTCTCGACTTCCACTGCATTATCATAAGCTATTTCATGCAGATAGCGCTCTCATCACAACTAAACTAATATCTTGTGATTTCAAAAGTCGGGCAACAATACTAAAGATTTATTTAAATTTTGTTTGCCCATGCCGTTGTTAAGACTATCTGGTTGGGAGACTAATGATCTCTCAGTTGCAAGTTTTACACGCAACCACTTTTTAATACTATTGCCCCCACCTTTTATGAAATTATTTATTTTCAACTCGTTTGATTCTTATAATAAATGCCACATAGATTTTAGAATTCATTTTTCAAAAAGAAAAAGAGAAAAAATCCATTAAATATGCCTTAAAAGTTAAAGTTAATATGCCTGAGAAGCAGAGTCTACTTATTGGGAAAACATACGAAAAAAAGCAAAATGGAACAACAATAACCAAAAAAAAAAAAAAAAAAATAAAAAAATAAGTAAGAAAATAATCCGAAAAAACATCAAAGTGCTCAGGATTTCTTCGTTTCGCTTCGGAAGTTTTTGCTGAGAGTTTTCCCACAATCATTTCAACTATCTATTTCGCACAGCTTGCAAAGGAAGTGATTACTGAGGCAATATGGTAAAGAAGCATCTTATAATTCTGAGCCTATCATTCTTCCAAGTAACCACACCTCTAAAAAAAAAACAAAGAAAAAAAAAAAACGATCTTTGCTACGATTCTTTAAAAACATCCTAGAAATTACAAACCGAAAGGAAATAAAGAGGACAGTTTAGTGAAAGGAATTTAAATTGTAACAGTAACACATGGTTAAACCAAAAAGCGTTTCGATCTGCAAATCATTTTTTCTCTACAAAATAAAAGTAACCCTGGCAAAACTATAATTTCTTTCAAATTAAAGATGAGAAAAAAAAATTTGCAAACGTAACAATTAGGTTTAAGTGTCACTGTATTCCTTTCGACTAAATTATATGCAACAAATTAATGATCCCACAATTTCCCCTAGACAGTCCTTTTTTATGTCAGTTATTTTCAAAACACATCCAAAAAATTGAAAGTATTGTCAGCGTAAAAATAGATATGACAACATGAACAAGAAAAGAAAAGAAGAGAAAGGAGGAAAAAAAAAACAAAACAAAAGAAACAGTTCAAATTTGTTGCCATAGATTCCAGTGCGGTTATTCCTCCCAATTTCTCTCACCTCTCTGATGTTCCACAGGCTGTTGTCACGATGATATGTATTTTCTCTGTACAGGACAACGTACTCAGACCCATAGTCGGCGGGGGCAAAGTTCAGCCACTCCAGGTCGAGGACCTGCTCGCCTCGTGACGTCACGTTAAGTTCAAAGTCACCTGTGCGTCAAAAGCATCAACAGAAGTTTATTATAATTTTGATTGGCTGATGAAGAAGAAGAAATGCGAGGGCGGATTGATTTACAAAAAAAAAAAAAAAAAAAAAAAGCAAAAAAGTATAATATGTTAATTTTAATGTATTCAAATTTAAAATGGGTAAAATTCATTTGAATTTCTCATTTCAATGTATTTGCAGTAGTTCGTTTTTACAGTGAAGACCGAAGCTATTCGTCATGAAATCTACTCAGATATTTCAGAACGCTGAAAGATATCACTTTCCGATTGTTTTTACAGTGAAGACCGAAGCTATTCGTCATGAAATCTACTCAGATATTTCAGAACGCTGAAAGATATCACTTTCCGATTGTTTTTACAGTGAAGACCGAGGCTATTCCTCATGAAATCTACTCAGATATTTCAGAACGCTGAAAGATATCACTTTCCGATTGTTTTTTCCCCCCGTTTTTCTTATAATTTTCACTGCATCATAAATTTTCGCACGAATAAAGCGACCCGCAAATGATGAATAATCTTTATCCTGCGTCATTGTCTTTAATCTCATTCTTACTCTCATAAATGTAGGCCTCATCGGCAGGTGTATGAATTGGTCGTCAAAGAAGCTAAATCTTTATATGGGACGATAGATAGCTCGGTGAATAAAGCATTCGAGTTCGACCCATGGCTGTGTCATCTGATGTTGGGGTTGAATCAAATCTACACAACCAGTCCCCTCTATCTAGCAGGCCTAGCCGCCGGCCTACCTGGCGGAACTTGTTAGGCCATTGAACTCTCCTGTTCGCGCCGGGGGTGCTAGCGATGTGCTCTCTCTCTCTCTCTCTCTCTCTCTCTCTCTCTCTCTCTCTCTCTCTCTCTCTCTCTCTCTCTCTCTCATTCTTTCTCTGTCTCTATCTCTGTCTCTCTCTCTTTCTCTCTTTCTCTCTCTCTCTGTGTCTTTCTCTCTCTCTGTCTTTCACTCTCTCTTTCTTTCTCTGTCTCTGTCTTTCTCCCTCTGTGTGTCTCTCTCTGTCTGTGTCATTCTCTCTCTCCCTCTCTCTCTCTGTCTTTCTCTCTGTCTTTCTCTCTCCTCCCCCCCCCCTCTCTCCCTCTCTTTCTTTCGGTTTCTCATTTTTGAACTTAACCTGAGTATATGCCAGTGCTTTGTAACTCAGATGCACATGTACACCTATATCCGAATTACATTTGTGTTCAAAATTAAATACTACAGTAACATCGTACGTTAACTAACGCTACTGCTACGTTAGGAGCACGTAGTAAAAACGAAATGATAGAATGTGACAGAAAACGAAACTCAAAGTACATGGTACACAAAGAAAGAAAATCAGAATGCCTGAGAACTATATTTGCAGATCGAGATAAGGAAGAGAGAGATTGTAACTCTAAAGAGTTGGAGAGTGCATACAAAGATGGAGGAAGCACAGAGAGAGAGAGAGAGAGGGAGGGGGGGGGAGAGAAGCATGTATTTTTATGACATTGAGTTAAATATAACCATTATTCTATCAATATAAGGCTGTACCTTTTTAATTAAATTCCCCCGTTACAAGAATTGCTATTATAGTTTTGTTTAATTACACTATTGCAAGAAGGTCCTTTGGTTTTTGTGCAGTGATTCTCACGCACTATGTAAGAGTTAAAAAAAAAATTGAAAAGAATTCAGAATGTGGGGCAGTACTAACTCCGGTATAAAAATGAAGGACCAAGTCTAGCTGATTCCATTGATTCACAGTTTTATTAGGAAATTTAGAGTGTAGAACTAATTAAAAACCTGTGTAACATTCACATTGAATTATATTTCTCCTGCTTCTTCATTATATAAAAACATTATATAAAACATTCATGCGCACTATCATTGCGATTGCAACTTACCAGCGTTTGCAGTGTTTTATCTGCACATCTACTGAGCCCATAGAGGATCAATCTTTCTTGAAGGGCTTCCATAGCAATGTCAGGGTTCATCCATTTTTTTTTCTATGAATGTATTAAGTTCGTCAATTTCAGTGACTCTGTTTTCACTAGGAGCCCTTTTAGTAGGGCAAGGAGTTTTTTTTTATGAGCATGTTATTTGAGGAGTATCAGCCGTCTGATGCCGATTAAATGCTCAGTATACTGAGTTATTTCCTCAACTTTGTAAGAGAAACTCGAAACCAGTTTATGATATTCAGATTGGTCCTTAATTAATAACTTTTTCACCTTTTTGGCCTTTCTAACTAGCCGCTCTTGCAGTTTATGATAGCAGTGCAATTTCTTCCCCGAAATATTAATAAATTCTGACGGGGATGGATATTGACACCAAGACATCATAAAATGAATATATTATGCTTTAAGATAAGGATTAAAAAGCCGCTTTGCGAATCAGACATTTTAATTAATCGGGCTTTTAAAATATAATTACCACCCCACACTCCACAGCACTCCCTGACTAAAAAGTGAAATCGCAATGACGATAAAAGATAAAGCTAATTTATTTCAAGCAAATTTTTAGATGAAAATGTGTTAGTGTTTATCAATACATTATTATATTGTATTGTGTCTGGCGGGGGGAAAGGGGGAGGGGGGGTTACAGTCAGTCAGTGTGCTCACATTCAGAGGAAAATATCTTCTTAAAAATCGCCTCCAAATCAAAATAAAATCTCACTCACTGATATGTTTCACATTGAAAGCGCCCATGCGAAACATAAACGAATATATAAACATGGTGTAAATCAAAGTGGAACAAGGAAGCATAACATTAAAAAGATGTAATCCAAAGGCGAACAAGGACGAACACATTAAAAAAATGTAATCCAAACACGAGCAAGGAAGAATGCATGTTAAAATGGCAGGAGAGTCTAGTGAAAACACAGCGTGTCCTAATAAGGATAAAGTTATACTAAGCACGGGCTGAAGACAACACGTGGAGGACAAAAACAAAGCATTTCTAAAATACAAATAGACTAGAGAGATGACGGGCCGACTGATCATACTGTATCCGCCTTGTATCCGGATTGCAGTGCCGCATATGGCATTCTTTCCTTTAAAACGGGTGAGCCGAGGACCAAAAATGGCTCTAGCTCCTGGCGGACATAAAATAAAAAGGCCAGTTTTGATTTCAGGGCACTCAAATACCCCCTTGTGCATCAAGTTTTGCAATTTTTAGTTTTTTTTTTTGTTTTTTTTTTAAACGTAACTTTTTCTTTATCATTACAACATACAAACACATAAAAGCCTAGGATTCCCAATGTAGGTTACTGGTGTAAGAGGAACTGGCAGACGCAAGTTCTAGGCACTGTTTTCATTTCAACTCCTCTAAAAGACAATGCTGCAAATATATCTTAGGCCCTAGAATTTAATAGCTGTCGTTGGCGCTGTTGTTTTTTACTTACGGTATTTGCATAGTGAAAGCAAGCTCGTGCTTGCTCGTTGTGAGGGTGAAAAGCGGACGGGGCACAGTATACAAACGATTTTGTATGCTTCAACCGTCTACAATGTGCAGGCAACAAGCGGGCGGGCTTTGTATATCTTCGGCATAAGTATGCAAGTTTCAACTGCTCGCACCTCGCGCGGCTGGCTGGGATAGGCCAGCACCGGCCTATCTTAGTAATCTTTGCGTACTCGACTGCTAGGCCCGCTAGACAGGCGGCACTGGACTCAACCCTATCCTTGGCTTGATGGAAAGCCAACGACCCCAAAAAAATTATTTCGGAAATTTGGGAGATGTAAAAATTTCTAGAGTACTGGCTAAATCTATAATTATTCTTTATCGTTGAACCCTTTTCTAGATATGCACTGTTTTTTTCTTTTGTTTTGTATTTTGTTCGTTGTTTTTTTTTTTTCTCTCCAGAAAAACGACCCTTGTCTGATTCCAAGTATGCAGCCTAAGATTTTTTTTTCCAGAGAAGAAAAGTTAATGCTCAGAAAATAATTCGCTTCATACATTATAAGCTCAATGATGAGAAAAAAGGGATATTTGAGAGAGAGAGAGAGAGAGAGAGAGAGAGAGAGAGAGAGAGAGAGAGAGAGAGAGAGAGAGAGAGAGAGAGAGAGAGAGCAAATGAAGTTTATATGATGGCCTACCTCCTAATTGTCTAGATCTTTAAATCTGAAATGGATATCCTGAGTTACATTTTAAACGACCCAAAACGACAAAAAATCCGTTTGAGGACAGCCAATTAAGTATTTAAATAAATCTGGAAACGTCAAAGTGACATTTTGGGGGGAAAACCAGTATTGTTTTATTGTTAAAATATCTACGTCTATAAACAGCGCAAACATTTTGTGGGAGACTGCTGCCAACGAGTGTGAGTTGGGCCCTGCACATGAAGCTCAATAGCAAAATGTTGTGAATTCCGCTTGGCATATCTTCCAGAACATTTTTGTTTTGTTTTTAATTAACAGAGACTCATTAAATTGTCATTTATACGCGAAGGCGTGGGTGTGCAATAAGAATACGCACGAATTGGTGTTAATTAAATATTTCAGATATTAGACATAATGTCGCGTTCAAGCACCAGGGTTAAATAGCATTCATATCTTTTACCTTTTTAAAGGACAAGATGTAAATTAAAATATCCTTAACTACTTCCGGTTTTTCTTAGAGGATGTACGCAATTTCTATACGGTACTAACGGTACAGGAATTAGGCTAACACGATAGATATTATTACGCGGTTAAAAAAAAAAAGAAGTATTAAATAGTGGATTCATAGTCAGCAATGTGATTCAAGTGTTGATCACTTTTGTCAATATTGACCCGCACTTGACCGTGTTCTCACAGCTTATACAAATAGGGATAAAGAGAGATATATACAGAGAGACAAACAGAGGGAGACAGAGAGAGGCATAGAGAAAGTGAAAGAGAGATAAAGCTGGATAGGTAGATAGATAGAAAGATATATATATATATATATATATATATATATATATATCGAGAGAGAGACACACACACACACAGAGATAGAGAGATAAGAGGAAAATACAGATAAAAAAAAATACAAAGAGAAAAATTGAACGGTGAAAGTTGCAGAGAGAGAGAGAGAGAGAGAGAGAGAGAGAGAGAGAGAGAGAGAGAGAGAGGCAGAAAAATCAAAACGTAAGCGAGAGTGAGAGAGGTAGAGAGAGAGATAACGAGAAAGACACACACACACACACAAACATACAGAGAGAGAGTGAGTGAACGAGTGAGTGATAGATAGAGGTTATAGAGGGAGAGAGGAGAAAGTAACCTAATTTTCCTTCAAGTATCACATCGTTAGTATGGCGAAACTGGTTGGACTGGTCAGCTATCGATATCAGCCAATATTGACATAATTCATTACGATATAACCATAGACCCTAGTTTAGTGAGCTATGAGACGTTTCATGAGCCGAGCCCCTGGTGTTATTGCTGCAGAGAGTTTGCTCGAAACGTGCTTACGGTGTTTTGTTTTTTTTTGTTCTGCTCACGTATTCCGTTTCAACTCCTTGAATAACCGGATGACTTACCAGGTATCAAAATCTCTAATACGCCCTAATCTACAATCTAAAATCTTATCCCCTTAAGCCCTTATTCCTAAATCCTAAGTCAAACACTGTTAATTCCTCTCTTTCTCTCTCTCTCTCTCTCTCTCTCTCTCTCTCTCTCTCTCTCTCTCCTCACACATACATACATACACCCACGCTTTTTTTTCTTACTCTCAACATTAATTTGGTGTTTTAAAAGTATCTTGTTTACCACCTTCTCTCTCTCTCTCTATCTCTCTCTCTCTCTCTCTGCCTCTCACTCTCTCTCTCTCTCTCTCTCTCTGCCTCTCTTTCTCTCTTCGTCTCTCTCTCTTTCTCTCTTTTTCTCATACTGCGTAAGACTCACTCATGTTGTCTATTTTTGCAGTGATGCATCAACATGCTCTTTTTCTTTTTAACCACTATCATCTACCTATCTATCTGTATATCCGTCTATCTATCAAACTGACTGACTGTCTGACTATCTGTCAATTCACCAACCCACCAAAACTCTGTCCCTCGTATGCTGTCTGTTATTCTCCTTCTTTTTCAGAAACGCTATAAGAGGTTAAAACCGCAATGAAATTTCGAACAAAAAAAATAAGTTTGTCCATTTAAGGTTTTCAAGTAATAATTACAATACGCTAATCTTGGGTTTCGTCATTTTTCACGCCAGAGCAATGTTTTGCATGCAGCAAAAGATAAAGAAAAGCTCCTTTTCATGATGCAGTGTAAAAAAAAATATTTTTCGTTAAACGTGTGCGAACTCCTTTTTTTTCTTCACATTTTTAAAAATACTGCAGCGTCTAATGCCTCCCTACTTTGAAGAACGTATTTCCATCGAAAATGCCAACTTTATCACCAAGACCTACAAACGTCTTTGGCGTTTTATGGCATTGCATTCGAGGAATCCCAAACGATGTCCACAATAAAAACTAAACAATTTTCATTTCATGGACTTGGTCTCATCAGCGGGAAAAAAAAAAAAAAAAAAAAAAAAACCAACCAACTTCTTCGTGACCTTCACCTTGATCCAAACCAGGAAACGAGCATCATGATTAAATAAATCGTCTTCTTTTTCTTGGTTCCATTGAATTGTATTTTTCCCACAAATGTTACACTGAGAAAGTTTTTTTCTTCTACATTTTGTTAACCTTGAGGCCCTTACTGTTACCGTTTTTCAAACGTACAGAACTCACGTTCTTGCCCTCTGTATTTCGCTTTTTCTTTGGTTTTTTTTTTTTCAGTTTATTTTTATTTTTTATAGATATAACTAAGATCAAGTACAAATATAAACAAAGGAAAAAGATAATGATAAATATATAGATAGATGGATAGACAGAGAAATGGGGTGAATGGGAAGAGTTTTTCTCTCATTCGCTCTTTCTCATACCCTGGCTTGGTTAATCAAAATACCACATTACTTGAAATTAAAAATCAAGAAATTAAGATGCGCATCTAAATGTGGGCTAAAATATTAACGTCAACCGTAACGTTTAAATTTCATAATTATCTAAATTTACTTTTTAATACAAACGTTAGTCCAAATTTAAAAACTAAATCATATCTCTTATCAAGATCTATATCTGGGCTAGCCCGCATCTTTTATTCAGATCTAGATCTAGATTTGGTTTAGGCCTACGATATCTATGCCTATTACTTAGAACTGCAGCCCCTAGATAGGCGGCATAGATCATCATCTGCATTTGCATTCAGATATTAAAAATTTTGAATTAAATTTGAACAATCATAATTATCACGCGGAATGTTCTTGAATACCGTTAATCAACAAGACCGATTGCTTTCTACAACTTTAAAGTTGTGTTTTAGATTTCAACAATGGCACAAAAGTGGCACAAAAGTGGCACAAAAGTGGCAATATTGGCAATCGCTATAATTATTGCTCATTTTTTTTGAGTAGAAAGTAAAAATGAGGGAAAACCTTTTAAGCAGTGGATGAAAGTTAAAAATAATAATGAAATTATGGCTGCTTTCTTTAGTAAAACGTACACTGTTTTCGGTTTCGTAGACGGTGCCAGCTCTAAAAAGTAAAAAAAAAGTGGAATTTCCAAACTAGATACTGAAATTTTGCGTTGAGCCGTCTTTTACAACTGCCTAAGATCAATCACGGCCAAGATCTCACAGCAATATTGTATCGTAAAAAATCTGAAGCAATATAAAATGGTGTAAAATTTTAGTAAATAAATAGCTTCGAAGTTCACACATGGATCAGAGGCTTCAAAAGAGCTTCAACTTTGTAGATAGAATATAATAGGGATTGCGGTGACCCTGACATTTGTCAATCATCATTGCGTTTGAACTAACTTATTTAACATCACCTATGTCTCTCTCAGTCTTACACTTTAATAAACACAGAATAAGGCAAATAGCTTTAAAAATAAAGTCATGGGGGAGGGCTCAGATTTTCTTTGTGAAATGTCAGTACTTCATTATAAAACTATTAGACTTTCTTTTTTTATTTCAATCTCATTTTCATCTTGTTTTTCCTTTGGGAGGTTTTTCTTTCCTATTTACTTGAACAGTTTTATACTACTCCTTATTTACATAGCTCTCATTTATGCGGCATTTTATGATCTGGAGAAGCACAAATTATTTTCTATCTAATTATTTTGCAAACAGCTTTAGCTCATTGCCTCTAAGAAAAAAGGCATTTTTCAAAGATGTCCCTGTATAAACTGCCCTCTTATTCGTACTTCAGCTAAAGATTGCCTATATTTCATATATATAGATGATTTTTATGACTATTTGATTCATACTTTTGATTACCAATTTCCTATGTTTTCATGCTTTTTTTGTATTTTGCACCAAAAAATATTAACACATCGAAGCCTCACAATGTATCAGTCACTGAAGAAATTAAATTCAAATAATTTTTTTTTTCCTGAAGTCGAATCTTTGAAGCAAAAGTATGCATTCTTAAGATAATAACGCTTGAAACTAGCTCGCAATCAAGGACCGGAAGTTCAACTTGATGCACTAATGTGCTTTATGCTGTAATTTCCAGGAATTCACATGGTTTAGAAACTTAGATGTGCATTATATGAGTGTGTCGATCCCCAGTTTCAAACTCTACACATACATTCTTAACAGAAAAGATAATAGCTATAAAAAAAAATTGGTTACGCAATCATTATGCTCTGAGTGATCTGCTCCAACTCCTCCTTATCAGCATCCTATCAACCATCTCCATCTCGTACATCATCATCATCATCATCTTTTTCTTCTTCTTCTTCTTCTTCTTCTTCTTCTTCTTCTTCTTCTTCTTCTTCTTCTTCTTCTTCTTCTTCTTCTTCTTCTTCTTCTTCTTCTTCTTCTTCTTCTTCTTCTTCTTCTTCTTCTCCTCCTTCTCCTTCTCCTCCTCCTCCTCCTCCTCCTCCTCCTCCTCCTCCTCCTTCTTCTTCTTCTTCTTCTTCTTCTTCTTCTTCTTCTTCTTCTTCTTCTTCTTCTTCTTCTTCTTCTTCTTCTTCTTCTTCTTCTTCTTCTTCTTCTTCTTCTTCTTCTTCTTCTTCTTCTTCTTCTTCTTCTTCTTCTTCTTCTTCTTCTTCTTGTTCTTGTTCTTGTTCTTGTTCTTGTTCTTCTTGTTCTTGTTCTTCTTGTTCTTGTTCTTGTTCTTGTTCTTGTTCTTCTTCTTCTTCTTCTTCTTCTTCTTCTTCTTCTTCTTCTTCTTCTTCTTCTTCTTCTTCTTCTTCTTCTTCTTCTTCTTCTTCTTCTCCTCCTCCTCCTCCTCCTCCTCCTCCTCCTTCTTTCTCGTCTCATTCATCTCATTCTAACTCCTCTTTTTTTCCTTCGACAAATTCATCCTTCATTCCTTAAAACGAAAAACAGTCTGTGTAACGAGTTTGTATTACCGGTAGTTCAAGAAACAAAATTATAAATCCTTTTCCTGCACTGGAAACATGGGACATCCTGGCGTAAGTGGTGATAACAGGCTCCACCTTCTGCACGTGTGTTCAGCTCTTGCTAATTGATGCCACTCACGCCTCATTAGGCAGGCAGTTACTTTTACTTTTAACAGCTCAAAACCGGTTGCTTCATTTTTTTTAACCGCTCTTCCGTAGCTGTTTTGGACAGAGATAGAGATTCCCGCTAGAAGGAATATTCTGAAACTAAAAGTACTGGTATACGTCCTTTTCCGATTGCCATGTTTGTTTTCGTTTTTACATTATATTAGTGTTTGTATTAATATATACTACAAGCAGGTCGGTTGCTTGGTATTTATTATATACAAATGCTTGTTTTATTATGAATATTAATTATTACTCACATTTCAACATTAGATTTCATGCTACAAATTGTATGCTTTACAGGGAAATGCTTTTGTATTTTTTAAACCTTAACCTGCATTTTCTAAGGAGTTTTAACGTTTAGGTAAAAACAACGTTAGAAGAAATGCGATGATAAAGTTAAAAAAAAAAAAAAATTCAAAATGTTTTCTTACATCCGAAGGGCGTGGCATATCGTTTGATTTACACCATTCCAACTTAACCACTGCAGATTAATAGATAGAGAAAGAGACAAAGTGAGTGAGTGAGTTATGTTCCCCCCGAAAGGTTTATAAATAAATAAATATATTGAAATAAATCTATACCAGTAACTTTTTGAGCAAAAATATATTCTTTCACCTATAAAAACAATTTGAAATTGAAAACAAAATATTCCTCGCATTTTGACGCCCACAAATCTCACTGTGATTTCATCATCAAAAAAAAAAAATAAATAAATAAATAAATAAAATAAGGAAAGAGAAGCAAATACATTCATCTTTGCATGTTTCTGAAGCATACATTGAGATTCGGGTTCTTTCTGCTTTGTCAATATAAACTCGGCCAACTTAAAAAAACCCAGAACGGAATGGACCCTGAAAAGATTTCGCTAAGAATGCCTGGTCATATCGCTGTATGTCTGTCGGAGTGGAGGACGGGAACGGGAACAGTCACAATAAATTGAGCGTCACAACCGTCTAATACTTCAGGACCAAATATCTCAATAGACGGAAACGTTCCATTTTTCTCCTTCCCTTTCCAGCACTATTCTATAGAGTAAATAAATTACGAGAATTAGATGGTGCTGATACACTCCATATGTTGCTTAATCTACTGTTAATAAATTACGAGAATTAGATGGTGCTCATAAACTCCATATGTTGCTTAATCTACTGCAATGCTCGAAGCGAGGTATCTTTGCTTCATTACTGATCATTATCAAGCAATGAACTAAGTGTTACTGAGCAACCGCAAATTGTTTTAGATCGGAAGTACTTTACTTCATCATATTGGTGGGAACTTCTTGTACAAATAAAAAAAATATAAAAAAGGTACTCATTTTCCATCTGTATCGGACGATGGATTTCGAAAAATGTTTTTTTCTAGAGACCTGAAAGTCTCATCTAATCGAGCAAGGAGTCGAGTCATGAGCTTTTAGATACTACAACGGGATGTCAAGGGTTAGACTAAGAAGTCACAGCAACAGATTATTTCAACGTGGACTGTTGTGCTCTCAAAACAATCTCACAGGCTGAGGGATTAAAAAAACAAAGTTAAAACTGCACTCGATACCTTATGACATAAGCCTTCTCTACCACAGCAGATCAGAGCATTTTGGATATTGCAGTTTTTCCTTTAAAAAAAATTGTATTCATTTTGCATGACAGATTCTGGATGCGGCCTAGCAAACCAATCTCGTTGCAGCTGTTAAACCAAACCTTCCTTCAAATTTCGATTCATTTACTTTGTTCATAGATTTACCAAGAAGGAAAGTAAACTATCATCTATTTTCGAAAACTTTATTTGTTACGTAAACTTATCTTGAGACCAGTGTATAGCGCATCTTCTTCCTCCCCTCCTCCTTTCACCAAGGAAAAAAAACAAAGCAAGTCATCCGCTATCTTTATTACAGTTTAATTTCTTAATTGTGCATTATTATAGAGAGTAATTATTGTGGTATATATATATATGTCTCTTTTTTTCCTTTTGTTAGCAGTTAGAGAAAGTTGTATTGAATTACAACTAGCTAAAAAAAAAAAAAAAGACAAATAAAAAAAAAAAAGCGCGGGTTTTTCAGCAAACAAGTGGTTCGGTAGTACATACTATCGACTCTAAATCTAACTTCCGTCTGCCTCTCCAACTCCCTGTCTTCACCTGTCGGCATGAAGTCAATTCCCCCGATAGACTGCCATTTCTTTGTCCAAACCTTCGCTTCAGGACACACTTTGTTAAATCTACTTGTTTACTGTCACCCAATCCTGCCCTCGGCTCAAGTGTTGAGCGTCATCCCTGCGCAAACGATCGTGACACGTTCAGAACATAGTAAAAACGGTTAACTGAAAGGCGGAAGGGACACAACGGGGTTTGGAGACTCCATGAAAGTCCCAAAAGGTCGGGGGTCAATCGTGGAGTCAGAGAGGAGAAGAGGTAGGAAGACTCGCTATTTCATTGTTTGGTTTAGTGATCAGCAAACTGTTCCACGAATTGGGGATTGGTTCAACAGAGCAAGCCTTTCAATTCTTATTAAAGGCACGGTCGTGGTGCATCCTGAATGAAATTTTTAAAAAAAAAAAAAAGCAAGGTCACTGGTTTTTAATCCTGCAGGTACTTACACTTTTCGAAAGTACCTTACAATAAAAGATGCTTTGAAACCTCTATAGAAAAGGAAAATATAAGAGTTGTCTCAACCAGCAGAGCGTCTAATCACACGACCTTCTTACTGTCAGATGAACAGACAACCACCCCTCTAAAATTGGTAGCAACCTATAAAATTTTTTACTTTCTATTTTGAAAAATAATTAATAGATCAAATTTATATCCTCTAAGTTTCATGTGGATTTTATAATACAGATGGTGACTTCCGTGAAGTCAAGGCTATGCTTGCTTACATGAGATGGACCACAGGAAGGAACTAAGGATCCAATTCGTACCTCTTTGTCGTCAGCCCAATGCGTTACCGCCTCAGCTATCTGGCGCACATATAATTTTGACAGGCAGTTTGTTTGAAAGCGAGGTTGAAAATCCGCTCCCCTAAAATTTATAAAATAATTACAGAGGCTAGGCGTTCAGGGGGATACGTCTGTATGTATATGCTTTAAGTGTGGAGGTAAGTATCAATTGTGAAGCATTTTGAAAGTTACTCCACCCCAAGTCTGTCACTAGCAAAGAATTCTGGGAGCTCCACTGTACCAGAAACGTGTAAACAGTGTCCATAAGCAAGGAGGTCTCAATAAACAAATTTTTTAATGAAGAAGGCCGGTGTTATTCTTTCGTGCTTTAGCTTTTAAACAAATGTGGGTGTTAATGTTTAAAAAGGAGGAGTTTAAAAATAAATGAAATTGGATCTCATGTTAAAAAATTATATAGTGAAATGAAAAGTTATTCATAATTTACTAAAGAAAATAAAAGCAAAAAGTTTTAAATTTTAAGAATTAGCTTTGGAAAGTCTTTTACTTTAACTTTGTGGCATGAATCAAATGAAATGAAGGGAGCATTTAAGAAAATAAAATATTCGAGAATGTTCTAAAATATGTAGTCACTTGATTTTTATGTCGCATGAAATTTCACTATTCCCATGGGAGAAAAAGTCTTTCCTGATTTTGAAAAGTAAAAAGAAAGAAAAAAAAATGCGAATTCAAATAACAAGTTCGTGATTTTCATCGATCATTGATCATCAAAAAAACGCTTATGATGAAATTGATTGTAAGATGTGCATATTTTGTCATACAGGATGTAGTCGTATTATCTCTTAGAAATTGTTATGATGTGAATGAAAAAATGAGACTTATTTCCAGCTGTTTTTATAAAGGCGGTAGGTCCGAGTTGTGACAGAAGAAACTCAAGATTGAGCCGATAGGGTCAAGCCGTGCCGACATATCCGAACAGCTGTGAAGTGAGTTTATGAAGTTACCTTTCGGGGATTTCCAGGTCAGTAGTTATCTTGTTGGCAGCAGACCAAAAAACCACTATTTGTGTTTCGTATCTTTGTTTTCTTCTTTTCTTTCAGTCTACGATATTCTGTTACATATGGCGAGCAAATCTATTTTGCCAACAGTGAGAAGATGTGCTTCTTCGACTCTTTCATTGCCTACAGGGACCGTGTGAGAGCAGTGAATTATTTTATATATATTATTTATTGAAGTGAATATCAACTTTTTCATTTAGTTTATTTTCCTTTTTACTTTTTTTATGGCAATTCTCTCTGTATTTTTAATCACGTAATATTTGGATGAGTGAAGAGAGTTGAATGGTTGGGTGAGCTTCGGAAAGAAACTCCAAAAAAGCCGCAACCATTTCTAGGAAAACTTCCAAGTTTAATGGATTTTTTGTTTGTGAAGGTATGTTTATTGGACATTTGGGTTTAACGAAGAAAAGTGGCTTTTAAGATAACGTTAATTTCAAATAAAAAATCATACAAAAAAATTTGGATTGTTCCTTCACTAAGATAACCTTGCGGAGGGCTCTATGTAATTCTTTGGCTGTGAACGATTATGTTTTAGACAATGAGAATTGGAAGCAAATTCTGCTGCCATTTGTCATATCAATGTAAAGGTAGGGGTGCGTTGTATATTTAACTAAGATGTTTTCCTTCAATGTAGACGACAAAATTGTCCAAAAGCAGCGAAGTTTTGAAAAAGAAGAAGAAAAAAAAGAAGAAGTAGAGGAAGAAGAAGAAGAAAAGAAGAAGAAGAAGAAGAAAGAGAAGAAGAAAAGAAGAAGAAGAAGAAGAAAGAGAAGAAGAAAAGAAGAAGAAGAAGAAGAAGAAGAAGAAGAAGAAGAAGAAGAAGAAGAAGAAGAGAAAGAGGAAGAAGAAGAAGAAGAAGAAGAAGAAGAAGAAGAAGAAGAAGAAGAAGAAGAAGAAGAAGAAGAAGAAGAACAACAACAACAACAACAACAACAACAACAACAACAACAACAACAACAACAGCAACAACAACAACAACAACAGCAAGAAGAAGAAGAAGAAGAAGAAGAAGAAGAAGAAGAAGAAGAAGAAGAAGAAGAAGAAGAAGAAGAAGAAGAAGAAGAAGAAGAAGAAGAAGAAGAAGAAGAAGAAGAAGAAGAAGAAGAAGAAGAAGAAGAAGAAGAAGAAGAACAACAACAACAACAACAACAACAACAGCAAGAAGAAGAAGAAGAAGAAGAAGAAGAAGAAGAAGAAGAAGAAGAAGAAGAAGAAGAAGAAGAAGAAGAAGAAGAAGAAGAAGAAGAAGAAGAAGAAGAAGAAGAAGAAGAAGAAGAAGAAGAAGAAGAAGAAGAAGAAGAAGAAGAAGAAGAAGAAGAAGAAGAAGAAGAAGAAGAAGAAGAAGAAGAAGAAGAAGAAGAAGAAGAAGAAGAAGAAGAAGAAGAAGAAGAAGAAGAAAGAGAAGAAGAAAAAAAGAAGAAGAAGAAGAAGAAGAAGAAGAAGAAGAAGAAGAAGAAGAAGAAGAAGAAGAAGAAGAAGAAGAAGAAGAAGAAGAAGAAGAAGAAGAAGAAGAAGAAGAAGAAGAAGAAGAAAAAGAAGAAGAAGAAGAAGAAGAAGAAGAAGAAGAAGAAGAAGAAGAAGAAGAAGAAGAAGAAGAAGAAGAAGAAGAAGAAGAAGAAGAAGAAGAAGAAGAAGAAGAAGAAGAAGAAGAAGAAGAAGAAGAAGAAGAAGAAGAAGAAGAAGAAGAAGAAGAAGAAGAAGAAGAAGAACAAGAAGAACAAGAACAAGAAGAACAAGAAGAACAAGAAGAAGAAGAAGAAGAAGAAGAAGAAGAAGAAGAAGAAGAAGAAGAAGAAGAAGAAGAAGAAGAAGAAGAAGAAGAAGAAGAAGAAAGGAGTGAACAAGAAAGAATAGGAAGAAGAAAAAGCAAAAGATATCCGCAACAAAGTGATCTTACCTTTACATTTGCCGTCGCCATTTTTCACGGCAATCCCTCTTTGGTCTCTACAAAAAAGTCCAAGCTCGTGATCACACCAAAGGTCACGTGACGGCTGACAAGTTTGCCACGCCCCTACCGGACAACAGCCAGTCGTTGGGACCTTAGGACGTTCTCCCATGCAAGGGGGTGCAAGATCACGAGGACACGATTCTGCCCTTGTCGTCGTCGTCGTCGTCGTCGTCGTCGTCGTCGTCGTTGTCTTCGCTGTTAGACTCCCTGCACCGGCCAATACCAAAAGGGTTAACAATAGGCATAACAGGTGACTGAAGGGGGCGGTTCCTGAATGATGGTACATCCGTGAACGCTGAGTGACACTGATACGTCCACCAGTACAAGTGGGCGTGGCCTAGTGTCATTTACATCGCTCATGGAATTGTGAAGAGCAGTAAGACACTCCACTGCACCGGAACATCGATCTCTTAGCGCCTTCTATTGAAAAATTGTAACAAACAAATCCAGATTTGATCGTCTTGGAGTTAATTTTAATTGAATACAATAGTATCTGTTCCACTGATCCTTGAAACTTTCCGGAAGACTGTGAAATGATGTCGTCTTCCTTTCCCTCGGAGTTTCTAGAGCCCTAATGGCCTTAGACGATTCCACTGCTACATATCTATCGAAGGCCGTCTTCTAGTGGCAGAGGTCTGTAAAATAATAAAAGGGGAAATATAATAATGTAAAATATTAGGACAAGGAAAATTGTTGTAAATCTGTTTTATTTTTCTACAGTTTTAAAAGCAGCAGCTCTATAAAGAAAAGAGATATCTTCCAAGTCAGATTTACTCGAAATAATAATGTATCACAAAAAATGCAAAGACACATTAATTTTGTTTTGAACTTTATTGTTTGTTCGTGTTCTCTCTGTCTCTCTCTCTCTCTCTCTCTCTCTCTCTCTCTCTGTCTCTCTCTCTCTATCTATCTATCTATCTATCTATCTATCTATCTATCTCTCTCTCTTTCTCTCTCCTTTTTAGTTTACAAGATACTCTGATATTCAGGATTTAAAAAAAAAAATTATGATTGTTATTGCTAGGAATCTGAACTGCAAATTAGACTTGAGACAAGCCCCAACAATTACCTCCAAAATCCATTTTGCAGCCCCTTTTTACATTTGATAAAAAGACAATTGTTTTATCGGCTAGATTAATTTAATGAAGGTCACATCAGGTATCATCCCCTGTTCAGCGCTTACTGGTACAAAACATTGCATCCTACTACGAGGTTCTAATATTCTCCGCACTACGAGATGCTAAGGTTATCAATTTTAACCTAATACACACTCATACGACGCTACTTAATCAACGAATGTTATGAATACTTCACTAGAGCTATGCTATAAGGCAAATATGTGTGTGTTGTCTACCTTTCTATTTGACACACAAACCGTGACATTTAACCGAAATAAATGCATAATCTTTCCATTCCTTTATCCCTCCTATCACCAACTGGAATAGAAATGATTTGATGATATTCCTTCAAGGCCGAGAAGAAGATAATATGTATCTATCTTAATAACACAATTCCTTCTTTCTTTCTTTCTTTTTCTCGCTCTCTCTCTCTCTCTCTCTCTCTCTCTCTCTCTGTCTCTCTGCCTCTGTCTGTCTCTGTCTGTCTGTCTGTCTGTCTGTCTGTCTGTCTGTCTGTCTGTCTGTCTGTCTGTCTGTCTGTCTCTCTCTCTCTCTCTCTCTCTCTCTCTCTCTCTCTCTCTCTCTCTCTCTCTCTCTCTCGTTCTTTCTCTTTCACTAATTTTTCTTTTATCTTTCTCTCTCACTTTTGTTTTTCTTCATCTGAACCTCCCCACTCTTCCCTCCCATTCTTAAACAACATTGGACTCAAGAAAACAGTAGCTATTATTAAATCAGCCACCATTACATTTTCTCGGGAAAAATAAGTAAAGAGGTTTAAGGGTAAGAGTAAGGAAAACGTAACGGAACACTCCAATGTAACAAAGATCAGCAGGCACCAGAGAATCACCTGTGTGGTGTAGATCAAATTTTATTATCGTTGTTAACCGTTGCAGGTGAAGTAAAAGAAAAGGGTATATGGTTACCGAAAGCTACCTCACGCAAGAACTGATGAATAAATAAACACCTTGATTGAAGGTTTTTAGTTGACGCTTTCGACATTTTCTTCCACTAGCTTTATTATATCAAAAAGTAAAATGGTTACAAAAAATTGGTATGCCAATTTTTAGAAGCAATAATAATTATAGAATGATATAAAGTCAGAGTCCGTGACTGTTTTTGGAAGAAATTTGCAAAGAAACAGAGGTGATTTTTAACGCAGGCTAAAATTTTTCTTCTATGCATACTGACTTGAATGAGATAGAGAGAGAGAGAGAGAGAGAGAGAGAGAGAGAGAGAGAGAGAGAGAGAGAGAGAGAGACAGAGACAGAGACAGACAGACAGACAGACAGACAGACAGACAGACAGACAGGCAGGCAGACAGACAGACAGACAGATTAAGAACCAGAAATGCACAGTAATTTTTCTAATTTAAAACATTGTATTTCGTTACAAAGGCCATGATAACATGCACAGATTATACTGGTTCATGGCAGTTGACAAATTACCTTACTTAGAGCAGTATGATCACATCTAGTGGCTTCTTCAAGACATTTATATAAGTTAAATGATGATATCAATGGGTGTTAATTTTATCAGCAAGGTCATCACCCTCGTGAAATTATCCCCCCAAAAAAAGTTATTGTCGCCGTTAGGAGTGTAACCCAGATGGAGGTGACGATAGACAATGTTATTATTCCGAGCAATAGCCACAGTGTTATCCTGGAAAGCATTAAATTCATTCGCCACTTTATAAAATATGAAAGCATGTTTACACATGTTGACTGGATTTGGAAAAACGAAAATTTATGAGGGATTTTTTTGGTTTTTTTTTCATAGGTTTCCTTTGCTTTTTATATGTTAAAGAGAGTTTATTGAATTTGTGGCCGCATTTTGAAATGCTAAAAACTGCACAGAAAAAAATTCCCTCAGCAAATTCCTATGGATGCAAAAATGATACGAGGGAGTCGGAATTCGCCACCGTTAGTCTAGTATGCTTTTCTCTCTCTCTCTCTCTCTCTCTCTCTCTCTCTCTCTCTCTCTCTCTCTCTCTCTCTCTCTCTCTTCACCTTGCTGAGATGATATATCTTAAGATTAAAGGACTAAAAGGAGAGAAAGAAAAACACCTATTACATTTAGAAACATGGGTACATTCAAATCTGTTTTAGCTTAATGATACTTTGGAAATATTTTAGAGCATTTGCTATTTCTTTCCCTCCAGAAAAGCAGCATGCTTCCAGGGAGTTGTTTGAGTTTTCTGGGTTCCGATGGGAAACAGTTACCAGCAAAATTACTTACAGGCGCGGTCCTTATTAGATTCATGGAATTCTCCCGAGAGTGGGCGAGAATTGTGCACGGCGCGCCAGGGGTTCTCACGTTGATAAGAATAGCAGACAATGAATGATTCGAATGTTTAGTATGCGATCCGCCCCAGATTTGAGAATGAGCGCAACATTTTTTTAGCTCGTATACATTGTTTTTAATTTTACGCTTCATGCCTCCTAAAAGTGTCTGTTCTTTTTACAGAGGGCAAAATACCATAATGCGGAAAAATGTGTGGCTGAATTTTTTTTTTAAAAACTTATACTCGCTTCAACTTCGATAATCAGTTAAAACATCACTTTTAGTGATCCAAAATTTGAAACGTAAAAAAAGCCGGAAAGTTATGCATGCATGAGACGCCAATATTTGATGTGAAAAAGATGTGCAAAAGCATATTTTGGGAATTTCTATATCCCAGTTTAATTTTTTACACTAAAAACGGTCGCATAGTTATTTATCACCATACATTTACACGACTGAAACAAAGTCATTGTCTGTGGAGGCAATTTTAGCTAAAGAGCAACAAATGATAACTGTGTCTTTGCATGTAGATTTTGGCCAACGATGACTTGCTTGGGAAATGACTCGGACAATGAGCAGATCTGATATGTTCCGTATGATTTTCACACCATTTTGTTTTTACTTTACGCAATTTGATAAGGCGCATTTCCATGGATTTGCACCACGTTTGGCTTCTGCCCAAGCAGTCTGCGATGAAAATGCAGGTAATGTGGTACAAGCCGTGAGCAGTTCCTATATGACCTGAGCGCATAAACTTAAACAATCATAGGGTCAAAGGTAGCGCAAGAAAGCTCAGTCGATACGCCCCGCGTTCGAATCTTGGTGGTATTTGTCGGGTGGAGGAGTCGGATGGAGGAGTCGGATTCTGTCTAAATAGCCACTATAGGGAGCAAAAGCCATGACGCCACATCCCGTTAGTATCGCTTGGTAGCTGGTTCTATGTAATCTAACTAATCAATCAATCATCCCATATTTGCAAAGCAGCCAGAGTGTCCTAAGTGTAAAAAGATTTGATGGTTTAGGACAATCTTGTCCAGAATGGACGTCATGATTGTATTGTGGGAAAAATTCACGACATTAGCGGCCAATCAGAGGTGAAAAAGCTTGGCTTCTACGGGACTCGGGTTGTTTAGAATCATGTGATATCACACTTCTCTCTCTCTCTCTCTCTCTCTCTCTCTCTCTCTCTCTCTCTCTCTCTCCATCTCACTCACTCGCTCTCTCTCTATCTATCTATCTATCTCTATCTCTCACAATAATTATATGAATATATAATAAATATATATAACTATGTGTGTGTGTGTATATATATATATTATATATCGCCGTTACAATAGACAAAGCAACTATGTTGCCTCCAGTAACTAAAAAAAAAGAAGTTGCATTTGACGATGTAGGTGTACTTTTAGACCAAAGTGGTTAGCTGCCTCAAGACGATGTAAAGATTTGTATCCACTCATTCTTTATGAGCAGAAAATATTTCAAATGTCATTCAAAATTACAATTGCGGCAAACCTACAGCAATATATTGGTTGTATATATGTGTATATTTATATGTGTCATCGTGGTTTAGGCTTCCGACAATGGAGTTTGAATACAGATCAACAATGGTCATTTGCTATGAAATTTTTCTCACCTCAACCTGATGTTAATCAAAAGCAGGCACAACACACAAAAAAAGAGCCATTAAATCGTCTAGAGTTACTTGTTGTTACAGTTACGTGTTCCTTTACGCATGAAAAAGGCATATGGCACCAATTTATGTCTCCCGTGGTGTTTTGCACAGCTTACCTAAAACACTTTGCATACTTGAACGGATTCAGTGATATACGAAAACTTTGTAAATGCTGAATAGTAGATCTACATGTAAAATAACATGAAAAGGTATTCCGTGTTTCCTTTTTAGCTACACACGTCTTTGAAAAGACAGATGGATAGGCACATAGTAAATATAAACATATATATATATATATTTGTCTATCTGTCTATCTATCTATCTATCCATCTATTTATCTATCTACTTATCTATCTATGTTTCTATGTGCCTATCATTCTATCTACTAACCAATCTATTTTGTAATCATCTATAGGTCCATGTTAAGTTTATTTGGCTTTCTCTCTATCGATTTGTCTCATCTGCTGTCTATCTGTCTAGCCACTCCTCTAAACATCTCTTTACTTTTTACTTTATTGCCAAGAAAGATAACCACTGCACGGGATCCACTGAGTCGTGTAAACTCTACTGATTCGTGGATACTGATACGTAATTTGAGATTGTAATAAATTTCTTACTTAACCCCTACTTGTGTAGATCTAGATAATAATCATTGCCCTACGTATCTGCCAGCGTATCAGTTCTGCCCCTTTTTCTGCGGTCTTATCTTGTTCTCATCTGAAACCCTCTCCCCTCGCTGAGGGCGCGAAACTTTTATTTTATCGTAGATTGTGTTTCCCCTCTCGCCACTCATCGGGTTTTCCCATCTTAACGCTTTGCTACTCACCTTCTGGAACTTCACTAATTTTGGTGCTAGATCTGGTAACTACGCTATCGTTTGCAGGCCTGCTCAGTCTGTTTCTGGTGCCTCCGGTAGTATATCTTCCCTTATAGTACTTCCTAGCTAACCCCGGGATCAAGCAACCACCGCCTTGGGATAATTAATTCCTAGGCACGCCCGACACTGTTCTTGTGATGTGCTGACAGCTTATTTGTAAATTACTCCCTCAGACCTACGCCTTGACTACCGTCTGGCTTCGAGAGGGTCTACTTTCATGTCTGCGTGGAACACCCTGTTGGAGAGTATTTCACAGGGGAAAAGGAGCGAGATAGATTTAGCTGTTAATGGATGGGGCAATTTATACTGCTTCTAAACCGGTGGTCTTGTAACACATGCATGGAAAGCTTTAACAGATAGTTAAAAGAATGGGGGGGAAACTGTTTTACTGCCGTTCATAATCCATTTATACAAAATGATGTATGTAAAATGTGAGAGAAATATATTTTCACACCAGCGCTAAAGATAGTGCTTTTTTTTAACGAGTAATATCTTGCTTAATCAGCCTGACGCCTCTTAAACTGCACATTATTGTTTCTTTTCTTTTCTTTTTTTTTTTTTTTTTTTTTTTTGCAAGTTTTTGCACTTACCATAATTATTACAGTCAAGTTATCTCCTTTTTTTTCATCATCTTGCCCACATTTAACCACAAAGTCGTTCATCACATTATGAAAACCGCAATACTACGTTATTTTTACGGCTCCCCATTGTTGGTAATCACAAGTGTTCGTATAATTTATTACCAAAATGAATGGGGAAATAGTAAAACATGTAATTTGGAGCTTGTGGCCATAAAATATTGTTAATGGCCTTTTCTTTTCATCACACTTATCTTTTCCATCCCTAAAAAATAGTGTACATGCATTTTATTTTCTTATTCACGCTTAGCCAATATAGGAAATCAGCTAAATCTTTATCTTCCTAAACAATATAACCATCCTTTCAAATACTTATTAGAAGACTAAGGAAAAAAAATGCCAAAAGACGCAAAACAATACGGGATTCCAAAACTGTCCATTCCTTTTAACCTACATTATAACGAAAGTTTAAAAGATTCTAAAAAATGAATCTAACTATTCTTACTCCCTTAAACAAAGCAGAACTGAGAAGGTGAGGCCCTTAACTCATGCACGACAACAATTTACAGAGTAGACCTAAGAAGATGACACCTCAAGCTCATCCACCAATAAAAAGGGAATTTTTAGTCCCAGCCCAAGAGTCCCTATCCCAAGAGGAGCGCGCACTTAGCTCGTGGATTCGATGGATATCGGAGAAAAGTCCGTGGAAATAGGACCTTCGTGAAGTCTATATTACAGCACACAAAAGATCTTTGAGAACAAAGCGATAAACTTTGATCAATGTGAAAAGTATTTATCTTTAGTATCTTTTGAGATTATCATTCTTACTTTCTACTCCGTAATTAAGCCTGAGGCAACAAAATGTAAAAAGTAATGATGGATAAAAAATAAGTATCGAAGTTTGCAGCACTTTGAATTTTAGGAAAAGAAACGATTTATAGCTGTATCTCAAATTTTTATGGCTTTATCCGGTGAATGGAGAAAAAAAAATGTGAATTGTAATGGTATACTAGAAATAGCAAGAACTTGGCAAAGTGTTTCAAGATTTAAATTTTTCTGTGTATAAAATATTCTAATTTTCTTCAACATACACATCTTAATAGTGGTAATATTCAATTGTTTAATACCTCCAACTTTCTAAGACTCTGTTCTAGCTTACTTTTAACATCATCACGAGATGCTTGTAAGACGAGCTCGGGGAGATTAAAATATCATGTTTACTTCGAGCTGTTCTATTGGAGTTTTTTTATCTGGAAAGGGATGTAGCAATGAGAGGTGTCTATCTTTGAGTTCATAGATCTCTTACAACACAAAGCTTATATACATTTTTAAAACTGTAGAATAAAATAAGCTTGAAAAAATATTCTTAACTTACCTAAGGAAAAATCGTACTGGTTATTTTTAATGTTGTTCCGCCATCGAAAATGTATTAAAGAACTTGCTGTAAGAACAAAACTCACCATAAAGGACCCAGAGGGAGATGCATCCTTTGTGCTTGCCATATCGGCAGAACAAATTAAGAGATCACGCTAAAAAAATCAACACATTTTAAAAAGTTTTCATTCAAGAATAGGGAGAGCCAGCGATCAAGAATACAGACAACTTGGCATCAGTGCACAGAGAATTTGCCATTTTGCATTCGGAGTTTGCCTCATATAATCCAGAGAAGACTGAGAGCTCGCTGATAAGCACACTGAGAGCTCGCCAATAGGAACCCTGAGGGCTGGCCAATGGGAACAATGAATGCTCGCTAATAAAAATACTGAGAGCTGGTAATAAGAAATAAGAACACTGAGAGCTCTCGAATAAGAACACTAAAAGCTTACTATTAAGAACTCGCAAATAAGAACATGGAGAGTCACCATTAAGAACACTGAGAGCTTGCTACTAGAACACTGAGAGCTCACCATGAAGAACATTGAGAGCTCACCAATTAGAACACTGAGAGGTCGCCAATAAGAACACTGATAGCTCACCAATGAGAACACTAAGAGCTCATCAAGTAGAACAATGAGACCTCGTCAATAAAAACGCTGAGAGAACACTGAGAGCTTACCACCAAGAACACTAAGATTTCACCAATAAGAACACTGAGAGCTCACCAACGAGAACAGTGAGAGCTCGCCGTCAAGAACACTAAAAGCTCACCGATAAGAACACTAAACGATTGTCGTCTAGATCACTTAGAGCTCGCCAGTAAGAATACTGAGACCTTACTAGTAAGTACACTGAGAGCTTACCACCAAGAACACTAAGAGCTTACCGTCAAGAACACTGGGGGCTCGCCATTAAGAAACTGAGAGCTCACCAACGAGAACACTGATAGCTCGCCGTCTGGAACACTGAAAGGTCGCCTATAAGAACTTTGAGATCTCGTTGACAAGAATAGTGGGAGCTCGCCAATAAGAACATTGAGAGCTCGCCAATAAAAATACTGAGAGCTTGCCAGTAAGAACACTAAGAACTCGCCATAAGGCCCAACAAGAACAATGAGAACTAGAGAATAAGAACACTAGGAACTTGCCAATAAAAATACTGAGAACTTGTCAGTAAGGCCTAACAAGAATAATGAGAGTTCGCCATTAAGTTAAGATTAGAGAGCTAGCGAACAAAATTATTAACTTTAAGTTTTCTTGCTACTCATCTGGAGCGAGACAAAGTACTCATTTTTTTTATTTATTCCTATCATCTCATCAGCACCAGAACGAGAAAATCCGTCACTAACCGTTTCTCAGAAGTAATATCACCTGAAGTGTGACAGTTGTTTTGCTCTCTATCATAGGCCTGGTATCCGTGATATACCAGTTGCAGCGGATTAGAGGTAGTAAAGCGTACCCCTTACGCTTTACAGAATGTTTGGAACAGCAATTGAATAACACAAGTCTTGGCCGAATAGTTCCTCCGCCACTGTAATTTGTCACGTTAGAAGATTTGGTTGTTTCACTATGTAGTACCTAAAGGAACTATGTCCTAGCAGCTCTGACACAAAATTAAAGCATCTCTTGGGAAATATTGTCTGAAGTATTAGAAGAAAATGATATCTTTAGTCGCGTTATAAACCATGAAAATTTAAAGCGTGACTCTACATACTCAGAGTTATATGATGGGCATAATAGACCCCATTGCAATGTGTTGGAATACACTTTTTGAGACGTTTCAAAATAGGGAGATAAATTGTGATATCACTGCTGGTTCTAAACTTGAGAATAGTCGGGGCCGTCCTTTTTCACTTCTGTGCCGGTACAACTGTTACATTTGAGCACAGGAGTTTTCTACAGAGCATAAAACTTGATTGTCCTAAGGCTTTAATACTCTTTAAAAGACTTGTAACCATTTTGAGCCACGATGACCAATTAAGTGTTTAGAACCATTAATTTAGCGTTCTAAAGGGAAAGTGACACCATGCGCTTTTCTCCCTATTATAATCTTCAATAACACGTGATCTAACAGCTGTTTCTGTACAGCTCGAGGACAATACGCTGCGCGTTATACCCACATTAGACTTTACCCACAGCTCATAATGACCCTTGAGTGTAGTCTCACTCTGTACGACCAAGAGACTTTACATTGTTAGTAACTTATAGGAATACGCTTTTCAGTGACAATTTTAAATTTATGTAATAAAATATTATGAAATAGATTCAGTCGAAAGCTTCAAAGTTAAAAAAGAATATTTGAAAGACCTTGTATTTTTTAAAAAAGGTTATTCAATCCATTTCGTTAGCTGCACATTCCATTGCGATATCTTTGCTCGGTTGAAATGTAAGCAAACCGCAATTCTATGAAAAAATCTTGAAAGAGTCAAGCTGGTCCAGATATTAGAAAAAGAGATGGGATCCCTTTGTTACAAAATAAATCCTCATTCAGTTATCAGCTAAGTAGTGTTTTCTCAACAAGTTGTGAGTTTCTCAAATATTTCTACAGATGCAAGAGGCACCCTATGAGTCATAAGGCCAAGAATCCGGATTTTAAGTTTTCACAAAATCAGCAAAACCACAAAAACAGTATATTTTTTAATTGAACCGTTTGTAAAACAAGACTTTCAGAAATCCACATAATATGTTTAAGTTCAGCTTAGTTTTGTTTAATTCTTCGAATTTTTTTTCTCTTTTCTTAATCTACAAGCCTACACAGACATTTGTCTTATTAGGGGCAAGAAAAGATAAGATTGACGTAAAACCAGATAAAGTAACATCTTGAATCGCTTCCTATCTAGGAAAATAGTTGAGCACAATGTGATTCTGCCCTTCCCTGTATCAAAGACAATTAGACCCACTTTTTTTTACCATCACAACTTTTAAAGCGCATTCAGAAGAATCTTTGATTAGATTAAGTACATAATTAGATGTTTTCCAGTCTTACAATCTCGACACGCTAATAACTCTCTTACATCAGTTCTCTTCCAAAAACTAGAAAGTTCTCTATCTAATATGGTTTCTATGCGCCCTTATCACTTCTAGATTTTTCAAAATTATCACACAAAACGAGCGTTAGCGAGAAGGGAAGAGAAAGAGAGAGTGAGAGTGAAAGAGAGAGAATGAGAGAGAGAGAGAGAGAGAGAGAGAGAGAGAGAGAGAGAGAGAGAGAGAGAGAGAGAGAGAGAGAGAGAGAGAGAGAGAGAGAGAGAGAGAGAGAGAGAGAGAGAGAGAGAGAGAGAGAGAGAGAGAGGGAGAGAGAGAAATATAACTTCATTTTCATATTAACAATAAAAGGAGGGAGAGTTATTTATAATATTGATAAATTCAAAAGTTATTTTTATGAAGGGAGAAAAGGCGGTAAAATGGACGAAGCAAAATAAAAAAGAAGGTCACTTTCACACAATACCCCGAGTGAACTCACGGCATCTGAGAAGAACTGTCCTGAGTGACGAGCGTTTTGTTTTGTGCCCGTATCTTGAAGAACCACTGAACTGGGAAGATGATAAGATTCCCATCAATCTGAACGATGGCGTATTCTACTTTCACTTGTTCACATGTAAGAACACCGAGTTTCATATCTTGCCGGCCATCCCTATAAAACAGTGCATCTTTCAAGCGCCGTTTTGTCCTCGTACCAGACAATCGAAAAGACTAGCTTAGGAGACCGATAGGAATAGTTAGCAAACTTCGTACAATTCAAATCCGTTTGTAGATCCTTCTACACTGTGATTAACCAATTGGTTCAAATCAATGCGCAGCTGTGGATTTACCGTACGGCAGTGCGTCTTTACACCATTTTTGGCGGAAATGCACATCCTTCTAATAAGCGTCTTTTAATAAGAATCTTAAAATAGCTTTGGAAAGTACAGATCTGTACTCGCGGAGTACCACATAGGCCAATATTTTTCCCACGGCCACACCCTAAACAAAAAAAGAATTAACTTTAAGTTAAAAATAAAATTAAATACACCCTTGACTTTAAGTTACTTTAGCTTTCCAGAATGGCATTACCAATTTATGGAGGGCCGGTGAAATTCTTATTATTGAAGAAATTAAGCCTATTGCCTCTGCACATTCAAAAGACAACTTTTTTCATAGAGTGTGTCATCGAAGGTAGCGATTAGTAGGAAAAAAATGATGTAAGAAAAACATAACTCATAATTATAAAGTATTTTGCATATTAACGTTTATCATTGCAGTAAAATTTAATGCTCTTTGAAGTCTTATTTTGCTTTTTGTTCTTCTATCTAATAGATTACGCTTCCTGATTGTTTTTAGCTGTTTTTAATGTTACCCTGTGCAGCTTTAGTCGCGCTTGTTGACTAAACAATTGATTTGGAAAAGTTGTTTTTTTTTTTAAGACTTTTCCATTCTCTGCAACAATAAAAAAAAAAGGCTTGAAACAAAATTTCATATCAAGGACCATTCTGTATAATTGCACTAGAACTCTCAATTCCCAAAGTTGATTTTAAAATTAAAGGAATGTATGCCCCTTTTCCACTCTTTTCGTCTTTCTCTCTTTGTATCTGTCTTTTTCTTTGTCTTTACATCTGTCTGTCTTGGCATGTCTGTCTTCCTAAATATCTCTGCCTCTGTCTTTCTGTCTGTGTGTCTGTGTGTCTGTCTGTCTCTGTCTCTCTGTCTCTCTGTCTCTCTGTCTGTCTGTCTGTCTGTCTATCTGTCTGTCTGTCTGTCTGTCTGTCTCTCTCTCTCTCTCTCTCTCTCTCTCTCTCTCTATCTCTCTCTCTCTCTCTTTTATCTCAACTCAATTCCTACCCTTTTTTCCTCCAAATGTTCTTTTCCCTCTGTCTTTACCTCCTTTTTTTCATGGCGACCAAGAAGTCGACATCTCCTATGATGTTAATGTTATGACCCTCTTCAAACCTCAGACACCCTCACCTACATTAAAAAACAGAACAAAACAAAACAACATAGCTATTACCTATCGTTTTCTTTATTGGGTACCTATATCGTAAAGCAAATCCGGTTCATTGTGGGGAAAAAATGCTCAACGAAGTGATTTTTATTACTTTAATAAAATATAGGCGAGTTTTTCTCCACATTTCAAGGTGCCAATGCTTGAGTGCATGTATAGAAACCCTTCGATTTTAAGAAAGGATGGGCTTATACTTTTTATTCCTGTGTCTCTTTTTTTATTTTTATGTTGTTATTTTTTTTCGAAAACGTTTAAGTTCATCTTTCGTTTTGTTTATTTTAATGAGATTCGTAGTTCTGGAAATCCCCATCGTTAAAAAGACAAGTGATTTAAAATGAAGTTTCTCGTCTAGACATGCTGAATTTTTTTTCCCCTACATACACCGCAAACACGTGTCAGCACTTTTTGGTGTTAAGTTTTCCTTTCAAAGAGCAATAAGAATAGTAATACAACATTACAGTGAAGAAGATGTTATCTGGAAGAATTACATTGCACGCTATTTACCTAATTTTTTTTTTCCTTCGGAAAATTTTTCTTTAAACTTTCCTCGCAAATATTCCGTTGGATTTTTTTAACTGAAAGGTTATTATGTTGTTTTACTCCTTGCTTGCATTGAAAAAGTTTCAACTGCACACTGCCAAAATCTATTACATATTGTTTTATGAATGTGGAAACACATTTGTCAACTCTCCAGGAAACCTGCAACAGCTGCAGATTTGAGAATTGGCACGAGCCTAAACGAAAGCGAGACGTCATGAGGATGTCGTGAAACTTTCGGGAAAGGCTCAGTTTAATGTAAAAAAAAAAGGCTTTAAAAGATCGACTTTTCTTTTCTTATGGTTCAGAGGTTAAATATATATATATATATATAAGAAAATTAATTGGAACAGTTGATAAGAGTGCTCATCAATGGGAGCTTGTCACTGAACACAGGTCTAGTTTTTCTGTTGAGATTTTACAAATAAGTGCATCAGGTTGTATATATTAAATTTGTAAAAAGTTTGTGTATCGACAAGCTTGTCACTAAATAAAACACTTCTAAATTAAATTTCTTCGTACTGTTATTTTTTTTTTTACATAATATTATATTAGGAAAAACCAATACAGGGCTTTTTGCTTTTCTAAAAATCAAATGAATCAATGAACTTAACTCGGAAGAAAGAGAACGAAACAGTGGGAAACCAAAATATTCCATTTTTATATCAAGTTCAGCTGATAAGCAATTGATTATCCGTAAAAAGATCGAAAGCTGAAGGTTAAAATTTAACGATTTCCCTTCAATACAAATTTTTTTTTTATTTAAGGCGCGTAACAATTTGCTTTTAAGTGTTTTAAAATGTCGTAATATTACAATTCAGGCCTAAAGCTATATAAAAGTGAGACTCTCCATTTTGAGGTGCCCCCTTCTTGCTTTGTCAGTGAATACGCTTGCGTCGACCAGTACAACTATCCTTACACAAAATCTAATCTCAGTCATTCTAAGGATTAGTTCTTAGTTTTCACGCCTCGACACGGTGTCACTATAACTCCTGCCTTAATCTATGTCGGGCAGAGTGTAAAAATTGCTCCATAATTAGAGTTTTTGTTACACATTGAGAAAACATGTAGGAAGATGCATCATACCCTATGCTAAAAGCATTGACCTTCAATCGTTGTAAAGTTATTCTAAAGCGGCCTTGAGATGAATAGAATATTTAAGATTCTTTAGATGATTTATTATCCTAAAATGCTTTTGTTCATGGTGCCACGAAATTTAATTCTCAATGAACAGATTTTCGTTTCAAGAACCATTTTTTTAAATTTTTTTTTACATGTTTAATCATTCAACTCCCTTCATGAATTGGTTTTGTTTCTTTAATTTTATTGCTACAATATACTATTCCTTTTCAGCGGTTTTACAGTCTAGTGACAACTTGAATTGTCATTGAAGTTTAAAAAAAAAATGAATTTGTGAGTAATAAACGTATTCTGTCTTCATTTTGATGCTGTTTTTTTCTAGTAATAACCTTTACCAACAGGCAAAAATATCAACACGTATTTTAAAAGCATATTAGTATTACAAGACCTCATGTTTGTTGAGAGGCTGTATTCAATTAACGAGAGTTCTAATGTTTCAAATATAAATAATATTGGCCAAAAGTCCTGTTTTTCGATTAGAATGACCTGTGAGTAGAAAGAGATATGGAGTTAATTCCGTCATGCATGAAAAGTGAAATTAAATTAAGGGAAGGTGGGTTAACTCTAAACAGGCACAATGTGTGTGTGTATATATATATATATATATATATATATATATATATATATATATATATATACATGGATATGACAAAACGGCGAGCGAACAGCTGAAAATATAATCTTCTCCTTTCTAACCGATCAGCAACTTCACAAAGCCAGCCCGACAAATTATTTAAAGCCAATAGTTTAATACGATATTGTGCTATGTCAAACAGTTACATCGCAAAGAAAATAGTAATAAAGCGGAGAGTCTGAAATGTCTATGCTTGTTCTAAACAACCTGATTATAAGACGGAAAAGTTCAACTAGGCTCTGAATTGAATTCATAGGCTGTCTTGGAGACTAAGAACCTGTTAAAACTAGCCTAATGATTGTTTGAAAGCTTAACATGTCCAGTTTACTTACCGGTAGAATACACTTTGAATATTCACAGCAATATTATCTTAAATTGTAATGGTCAAGCCTTTCCTATAGTTCTACATAAAGTACATTTTCCTTAGGAAAATAAAGTACATAATTAAATATAATTGTATTTCACATGATATGCGACAAGGCATTGTAAAAGGAATGTGCCAGCATGGATCATAATTTTTCTTTCTTATAATATCCTAAGAATGAAGTGGGCGTATTATTGTTTGTTAAAAGCTGTCACTCTCAATTATTGCGCTGCATGTAGTAAAGTGCCCAGATAACAATAAAAAAGATGAATTCTGAATTTTTGATGGGCCACCCCAGATGTTGACATGATTTCGTGACATTTCGCCTCTTGGTATCCCTTTTATGATTATTTGATTCTCTTGCGATAAATACACATTTCCAGTTATGAGAGAGAGGAGGGGGTAGGGGTGGGGAGTGGGGGAGGGGGGGAGTTAAGGGGTGGCGAGGGAGAGGGAGGAAGGGAAGGGAGTGGCAAAAGATTGATAGATAGAGAGAGAGGGGGGGGGGGGCGGTAAAGGGGTTGCCGAGAGAGAGAGAGAGAGAGAGAGAGAGAGAGAGAGAGAGAGAGAGAGAGAGAGAGAGAGAGAGTGAGAGAAAGAGAGAGAGGAAAGGGAGTGGCAAGAGACAGATAGATAAATAGAAAAAGAGATAGAGATAGATAATAGAGAATCAACAGATTTTAGAGCTAAAAAACGCTGATTTTAGTATGCTGAGGGTCATATGATAAAAATTACTTTACTATATGTTTGAAGTTTTTTTTTTTAATTGTTTCACCATCTTATTCGATCTCATCTAGCTTACAAAAACTCACGCTAAATTTATGTCCGATCAAAGCCTTAACTTTTTAGATTGGGATATGTGTGGCATTGAGACGACTTGGACATTTTTTTCGAAAAAAGAAACTAGTGTGAAATCAAATTCTAATATATGTATATATTCAAGAACTGGAATTTCGCTTGAATTCTGGAAAATATAAACATCGATCACTTCTTTTTTAAATATCCCAGTTTTGGGACTAGACCCTGAATCGGTGTCATGATCGGCAGGAATTTTAATCATTTAAGCATGTCTTGTTGTGGAAAACTTTATCCATAAACAATTTTAGGGTCAAGTTTAATACAAAGTCGTCACAAAGAACCTTAACAATATTTATTCAAACCTTGATACGAGCGCTTCTTTCATTTACAACCAATACACGACATACTGGTTGATCTCACAAGGATTGAGATGAGTAACGAGATGAAGAGGCTGCCAACTCTAGGTTTATTTAGAGCTCTGTGGTTCCATTGACCTAAAAAATATATATATATATGTATATATATATATATATATATATATGTATATATATATATATTTTTTTTTTTTTTTTTTTTAAATGCATTCGACCCAAAAATGGCATAAACAGTAGTTTTACTGACGTCTTGTTCTCCTGGTTCTTAGACACAGATAATGGCTCTCTAGCTAGTAGCGCGTTCTGTTGTAACTTAGACACAGAGAATGGCTCTCTAGCTAGTAGCGCGTTCTGTTGTAACTTAGACACAGAGAATGGCTCTCTAGCTAGTAGCGCGTTCTGTTGTAACTTAGACACAGAGAATGGCTCTCTAGCTAGTAGCGCGTTCTGTTGTAACTTAGACACAGAGAATGGCTCTCTAGCTAGTAGCGCGTTCTGTTGTAACTTAGACACAGAGAATGGCTCTCTAGCTAGTAGCGCGTTCTGTTGTAACTTAGACACAGAGAATGGCTCTCTAGCTAGTAGCGCGTTCTGTTGTAACTTAGACACAGATAATGGCTCTCTAGCTAGTAGCGCGTTCTGTTGTAACTTAGACACAGATAATGGCTCTCTAGCTAGTAGCGCGTTCTGTTGTAAATAAGCATTGAGGATTTAGATTTACGTCTGTTTACAGATTGAAGGTTTAGAGCGCACCGAAACTTACATCTTTCCTACCGAGACTTCCATAGAATGTTTATAGTAAGACTTCATTATTATAACTGCGCAGTCTATAATTCTTTTTTCTGGTTTTCAATCAGAAACATTTACTTCAGTAATGTGTCCAGTTGACACGTCTTTGAGGTAACTCATAGATTCAAGATATAAAGAAGGAGTAGAGATCAGCAATTCGTCACATGCTACTTCTACAGACGGGTTAAAATATAATTAAAGAGACAGCAAGATATCCGAGAGCAAGCTTTGTGAACTTACGCTGCGAGCTTTCTTCCCCATCGAGCACACGGGTTCATCTTTCTTTTTATAGTCTTTAACAGGGTATCGTTGAAGCAAACAGAATTGGCAAAGAAAAGGGAGAGGGCGAACCACTAGAAGATGAGATGGGAGAAGCGTAGGAATCAAGAATGCTGCTTTCGAGAGATAAGGGAAACCTAGCTCTTAACGGATGAGCTATTAGTGATAATGACACAACACGAGTTTTGTTTAATATATGCTCACTAGGGTCTTGCGACTAAAAGGATCCGATGGCTTCAATAAATAAAAGCAGAAGTCATATGCTAACAAAGCAAACTACATGGCACTTTGATCCACGTATGGAAATGGTTGCAGCCGGCTTAAAATTTACTTTTAACACAACTGCTCTTTAAAGGGAAACAACTGGGCGCCAGACTTAATGAGGTTTCGTATAACCTGAAATCATCGGTTGAGGACCATATCGATATGAGATGTTTTACAAGTGATGTTTGCTTGGAGTTTCTTCATATCGGAAGCGTCATCGAAGATCCTAGTTTACAATACCAATGCAACTACCGTTACGTGAAATCATCCTCGCCGGTTTGAAACTTTTCGCCGCCGTAGATTCAGACGTCATAAACTTGAGTTCTGGTTCCTGTTAGCTTTACCCTGCTCGACGGTCTTGATTAGATCATGATAGCGTCTGGTTCAGTTCATAGGGTTAGTCAAAATAATCAAAAACAAGTGAGAAGCAAAATTTATTGAAGAAAATTAATAAGCTGTGGGGAAAAAAAATTACCTCATACTGCTACCAGGAATTTACCTCAGTTTTTTTGAAAAAAATAAATAGCGGATCCTTAGCACATAATTAAGAAACTTAAGAAAAAAGAAGTTTTGATTGAGAGGGAGGAAACTTAAGAAAAAAGAAGTTTTGATTGAGAGGGAGGAAAAGGCGACTAACTTTATTACCGCAGTAGAGTGCAGGTCTAGCAGAGGAAAGAACCTTTGCTCGGAGTCAACTTGCGCACCAAAGAATTCTATCAGAGGTCAAAGATGAGATTCTCATATCCTTAGACGCTTACCGTAGAGTGAAGGATTTGTAGATTTTTAATGGTTACATCTTTGGTGGTATGTTTTTATTGATCAGAGGATAAACCAGCCGAGGGTTAGTAGTATGCAATCGCATTATATTACCTTGTTTTATGGAACCTGGAAGGAATTAAGTAGAAGCGCATGACTGTGCAATGTGCAATCTGGCGGAAATTTTCTTACAAGAAACGTTACGTCTTGACAAAATACAATCGGTCGTTGGAGAAAAGATGTAAAACTTGTCATGACTTAGTTCATATTGAGGTACAAGATAACAAAGTCTAGACCTATCTATAAATGAAGTTTAGCAGCCAGTATCATAATTTTTTCTCAGTTCTATAGCAAGACTCGCGATGTCATCTATGAAAGAACGAACTGAGGAAAAAGTTTAAGCAACCACAACATCGACAAGAAAACAATCCAATTTAAATTTATTTAATACTTATACAATATACTACTAATATTAAAGGTGGACTGGAATTGGGACAGTTTTGTAATAGCTATTCTTGTTGCTGAAATCCTTTTTGTTTGTTCATAGAACTACTGTAGGTGGTAAGAGTTTGCAGTCAGAGTAATAAAAAAGCATCCCAATTTACAGTCCAAGATATTGATCACTTAAAAATAATACAAATATTTACAACATTGCTCAGAATTGATAACAATTACAGCATATTTCACTTATTCATACATATCGTATCGATCTAACACTTTCATGTTATTTATCAAAATAAGACGATTGAGGCAGAAGCAATACTTATTCCTACTTTGTCTTTCGTAAACAAGACATTGAGAATTATCGACTCAACATTTTTTTTTTTGGAGTGGCCTGTATCGATATCACGTGAAGACATCACAGTAATAATGTACTACTTAATGCGTTAACTAAACGTCAGTTCACTTGTCCTTATTTTGCAACCAAAGAATAAAGTGGCACATGGTATGAAAAGCGCGACACCAGATCCAAATAAATACACAGTGACCCTTTTCTTGTTTGTTTGTTTTTTTTGTGATCATACTTTCCTTAAAGGCAAACACAGATTTTTGTCGTAAGACCGCGATTAGTAATTGATGATGAGTAAAGAAGGCGGAATGACTTCGTTTCTTTTCCTTGATATAACCTGTCCAGGACAATGTGATCCCAGGCCTTTTATCATATCCAAACAAGCCTCCGTCGGGCATGGCAGAAAGGAGAAGAGAAGACCTCAAACTCATCTATCGACCCTGTAGAGGTCGAGCCAGCGGTGAATGTATCTGTAGGTAACAGGGCGGGTGCTCTATTCACACAGCCACCAGCGCTCTTATTCTGTCTTTTCCTGGTATCAAATTTCTGGCTCATTGATTGAATGGGTGGGTAGCAGAGTTCTTCTGCACTGGATTTTTTAGTGGTGATCCGTTAGCATGGTTTGTTTGAAGCAGGTTTTTTTCTTTTTTTAAACAAGGGTCAACTACTTTTTTTTTTTTTTTTACCAACAAACCACTTTATCGCTTCGATTCTCTGATTGGTAAAAATATTTTTTTGGCAAGCCTCAGAAAAGTTTGAAAGAGTAAAAGAATTTTTCCCACCTTCTTTTTGCTTTAATTTTTTTTTTAAACAAAATTTTTCCCCTCACCATGCAGCCTTCAAGCCGGAGGCGTATGAGTTCCACATAAATAAATGCTGAAAATCAGGAACATACAGTTTTTAGTTGAACTCATTTGAGACCTGCTACTTATATTACGAAAAAAATTCCTCCTGAGAGTTTTATGAATATTTGATACAAACAAATTGTTTATTTTGTCTGTGTATATGTTGGTCTTATAACCTCCCTTTAACCCCTATCATCAGAGTTGAAAGTAGTACATCTATACACTACAAACGTAATCTCCCTTCAAAGAGAAAGGGTGGAGCCACATAAACTTACCTTGTTGTGCCATGTGTTCATTTGCATAAAACTCCACATGCCGAACAACAGGGTAAAATGAGAAACTTCGATACAAAGATCCCTAAAAATAGACCAACAATCTCTAATATTCGGTTCTTAAATACCTGCAGTACACAACTTGCATTTTATTTTTACAATTTACAAAATTTTGCAAAGCCATCCACCCTCTTCCAATGCCACTATGTAATTTTTGAGGGAGAAAACTGTTTAAGCGAACTGACTATAAAAGCACTGCAGACTAAGGAATCTAGATCTAGATTCGAGATCTAGGCTGAGCTATCTAACAGGTCTAGCTAATTCGGCTGAAGGAGAAACCGAAGTGGGGGATTGAAAATACGCTAAAACGGCTGTGTCGGCAGAGAGAGAGAGAGAGAGCATCGTGTAAGCGCCCGCGTGTTTCACAAGCGGTGGTCCCTCGCTCAAAAGCCAGACGAGTATTTCTTTTCTCTTCTTTTTTTTCTCCATGCGAATGAAGGAAAAACGCTGGCGTAAAGCCTAACAACTTCTGAAGTTGGCATAAGAACTTACCTTTAAATAATCGAACCTTTTGTAACCGATACCGTGCAGGGAAATCGACTATTCAAGCGCGATGAAACATAGTTTTTTCAAATCGTGTGATTTATAATTACCGGTATTTTTTGTTGCGTGTATTGAATTTCAAAGAAAATGGGGAAAAAATGAGAAAGACAAGATAAATATTTATCGCAAACAAGTCGAACTTAACGTAAAAGAACAAAAAAAAATATTGATGGAAACACCTTGCAAATTTGTTGTAGAGGGAAAAGACTATGTGAAAACTAAATTAGGATCCCAGATCATACCGTCTGTAGCCTGAGTACTTGTGGTAAAGTACTTACCAGTGAAAGACTATAGATACTAGATGTAATTACCTGTGGTGAAGTAACATCAGGTTCAGCGTTCAAGTGCAGAGCGTTCAAGCGTTTTCTGTTGGTTTTCGTCGGACAAATTGGAACTCGAAATTTAGTGCTCTAACACTCTGCTTCTTCTTCTTCTTCTTCTTCTTCTTCTTCTTCTTCTTCTTCTTCTTCTTCTTCTTCTTCTTATTATTATTATTATTATTATTATTATTATTATTATTATTATTATTATTATTATTATTATTATTATTATTATTATTATTATTCTACTACTACTGCTCAATCTCCTCTTTCTTTCCTTCTTTCTTTCTTTCTTTTTTCTCCTTCTTTGTTTTTCATGCCAATTCTTGATGTTATCAATCCCTCTCATTTCCTGACGGTCAAAACGGTGTCTGGGGTTTCCATAGCGAAGAAAAGATTTGGACTTGGTTGTCACAGGGGTCTGCAATACATTCTTAGCTTGTAAGTTTTGTTTTACTGTCTAGTTTATCCTTTTGCCCCTTTTATTTTTAATTTAGATCATAGCCACGTAAGTTAAAACCGGTCAGCACTATGTAGAACTTTCTTCCTCTTTGGTTGTCCACTTCCGAATTTAGTAATATTTGTCTCTTTGTCACTTTTGTTAGTTCGAAAGAAGTTATCCTCTTTTTTTTCAGGTGCCGATAACTCGTAGCTGCAGTAAAGGGGTTCTTGTACAGTAATTTTGCTAGACAGTCAGCAATTTCGTTTGCGTTTCTGATTCTGTGGCTGAAGCTCTCTTGATCTGTGAATGACATGCACGGGCCGCTATTTGAAATCATCTTTACAGTGCAATCAAGAATGTATAACTCTCCTGAGATTAGTGAACATGAAAAGGATTACCTTTGGCTTTAATAATCTCAAAACTTTTCTAGTTTCTCTTGGCACCAAAATTAATAAGCGGGATAATCCGAATTAGATAAAGAATCTGCTAATGGACTAGTTTTCCTCTAAAAGCGAAATAGAATACAATGACTATGTGTAAATGCAGGTCATAGGAACCCACATAACATAGTTTTATGTGAAAATCGAGGCTGTAACTCTTTGTACTTACTCACTGGAGAGCGGGACAAAACGATGTCGAGGGGAAATTAAATGAACCTAAGCGTTACGGCATGACAAAATTGGTTTGAGTGGCGTAGGCAGTTAAGTAATAAAGACTCTACGACTTGATATCAGAGGATCACGAAAAGGAATCTAAGAGAAATCTAAGTTTGGAGATATGAGTTAAGCTCTACCAATGGATTTTTGCTTATTAAAGCCAGATGGTAGACCTAAAAGAACTTGAAAGATGATACATAGAATAAAAGTTACACATTCTGAACTCCCCTCGGCCGTTTTTACTTTTGAAGCAAAATTAACTCCCATCATGATTATAATATTTATTAGCAATAAAATACCACTGCCTCTTAGGCGCTAATTACTACCCATCCACAAATTTTCAGGATCTAATATATTATTTCTCCAAATTAATCAAGGGCCTTTTCCTGTGGGTTATTTAATTGTATATAGCTATATATCAAATATGATATATAGATATCTACCTTTAAAACTTTTGACACCAAAAAAAAAAAAAATCATATTATGAAAGAAAAAGTATAAATTGCATAATTATATAATTGACATTCTTTTTGAAAACTATGAGTCTATAAATACTATACTTTGCTGGAACTTACAACGTACATTTAGCTTCCAAACAAGAAATCTTTACTTCAGAATCATAATGATTAGTAAATTATAATGGGTTACGTGCAATTACAAAAACTGCATTAGGGAAAAAGTCATAATTTGCAGTGTCAAACTGCCTATGAGGTTTAACCTTTATCTAAGATTTTACAGCATACAGGAAAATCCATGTTCATCAAAGATCCAATTTTGTATGCGACCAGAGACAAATCGAGCACATGTTAAAATTCAGTCAATTGCTTGCATTGATGTTATGGGTATATGCTTTGAAGAAGTTGCACATTCAATAAATTATATTCATTTCTAAAAATGACATAAAGTGTAAATTATACACAGGAAGCACAACCACAATTAGATTTCAACACAAGACAGTAAGCTAAGAAGGGGTGCGTGTTAATTTATTACTTTCCAAGCTTATTATTTCGAAGGACAGCCGTGTATTATCTTCATAAAGCAAGAAACTGTTAATATCTATAAAATGACTCCAACACTATACTATTAACTTTATCAAAGAACTATCAGTGAATAATCTTTCTTTGAAGGCAAGGGTCTCTTGAAGGTATAAGTAAATAAGCCAGGATGTCTCACCACTTACAAAGACGCAATATTTTTTTACTAATTCCACGTCCCCATTTTCAATGCTTTTATATTCGATCTTTCAGTCTATTCATTGATGTTTGAAAAATTTGAACACAAGGCTTGATTCAAAACATTTTCATTTGGAAAGTGATTGACCTCAGGATTGATTTTTCTCGATGAGAAAAAGAACTAAAATTTGGGATATTTTCTTGAATTTCTCTGTGGGCTTGTCTGAAATCTAGCTTACAAATTACAAATTTGACAAAGCTTGGATAAGAAATTTTTACTCCACACATTTCGTTGAAAATGGTGCTTGCGGAAACATTAGCTACTGTTATTCACAAAATTGTGTAACGAGAAATTTAAAACCCCAAAATTATTCTCATCATTATTTGATATATATTTGATATATACTAGCAGTAAACCAGCTACTTCCCAGAAAAAAAATACCAACATTATTGTTAATCTCTCATTCTATTTGTCTGCCCCTTGTTTCCAACTTATTTGTCCTTTTTTCTTTTCTTCTCTCTCTCTCTCTCTCTCTCTCTCTCTCTCTCTCTCTCTCTCTCTCTCTCTCTCTCTCTCTCTCTCTTTCTTGCCCATACTTATCTCCTATATATATAAATATACGTCTATCTTTTGGTCTATTGATCTAACTCTTATCTATGCATCTTTCTTTCTATCTATTCCGCTTTTAAATGAAATAGTCTCAGTATCCATTTTTTTACCAAGCAATCTGTCTCTCTGTACTTTCGAGATTTTTTTTTTCTGTAATCATTATTTTGACAACCACATTTTCTCACGTTTTCACTTTGTCTTTTCCTCTTTGCCTACTTAATAATTTTTTTCGTTATCTGTATTCTTTTTTTTTTTCGGTACTGTTTGTTTGAGATGTACCCTAAACACAATTATAAAAATTGAAATGAATCTGTATCGCCAAGAAAACTTAGATTAAATATTGACTTTATACTCTATGGTAAAACAATTAAATGTAAATCCAACGAGATTCATACAATCATTACCGATTTTATATTTCAATTCTTGAGCAATCCACACCTTTTAATATCATTATCATGTCAGAGCTCATGATCACGATTTCAAATCTCTTGATGCATACAGTAAAGGCAACTAATATTGTAGAGCAAAGTAAATCTACGTACTAAAAGTGAAAAATGACACGCGATCTTTTCATCAGTCACTTTGGCTTTAGATGATTATATGAGAGGATCTTTCCTAAGGATTTTATGTGAAGGAAGCTTCTTTTAAAAAATGAGGGACTGCTTCTGCTTTTGAAGATATCGACCTAGCTACGTAACATGATACTTTTTGTGGAGAAAAATCCAAAAAGCCAAATTAATATCAAAGTCTGCAGTTTCTAAATTTCAATGACCTTTCAAAATGACTTCCAAGAGGCTTTAAAATCTAAACCATCTAAACTGAAAGCTCCTTGACTTAAATTTATTTAAATATCTCTCAAAGTTTGCCTGCCAAGATCGCATTGTAAATTTCTTTATTAACATAGGTATAAGTAGGCGTACCCACATTTTTTTCATGGATTTTCTCATTCTCGTTATGATAATATTATTAATATCTCGATCTAATTCAAAAATATTTGTCGTGTTCCATGTCATCCTTCATAACAATGTTGTTTTCTGAGTCACTGGAAGACCTTTACGTCAAAATCCACCTAGACCTCTGCGTAGATTTATGTCTTCCAAGAGAGTTAATAGGCTCGTACACGAATAATAGAGTCACATTAAATATGTGAAAATCTATTGCTATTAATCGTCTTGCATTATTTTAATAACACTACCTGGCAGGAATTTGTCGAAAAATATGTCAATAAAAATCAAACCAACATTGCCCTCTTATGTCTCCTTTAATATTTCGTTATAATCCTGCCTAAAACAGATTATCGTTCAGTTTGTGTGAACACACATTAAAATTAGGACAAATTCAACTATTTAAAGTATGGTGTGAAACACAATATGATGTAAGAATCTCTAGTGACTGCTCTTAGCGCAGAATAATTGGTCCATCATGAACGTAACTTGAACCGGCGGCAGTCGTTGGCGCATTCAGCTCAACGGCTTACCATGTGCGGTTTGGCATAGTGGCTGGCTGTTATGAACTCAGCAATAAAAATAGTTTACCAATGTTGTAAAATCCAAACCAATTTGCAGATTTTTTAAAAACATTCATTATCATGTAGGTTTAAAAACTGCGCGGCAAAGAACTCCCGCAAGACTGTGTACATTTATGCACTTAATGCGACAATTCACAGAGTTCTAAAGGGTCTAAAGACAGATAAGGAAAGTACAAAATTAGTTGATTTCCTTTATTGAGACGTCAAGGGAAGCAACGCATCAAACAAAGTGCATCAATGTTTGTTTTCAATTTCGTCTGTGTGAATTTGTTTTAGAAAAAGCAGGGGTAATTTCTAAGCTTGTAGAACTTCCAATATTAAGGAGCGACCAAAATGCCCAACAATATTCTCAGGCCCCGAAGTAATGTCATAATAAAGAAAAAAAATCACTATGAGCACCGTCGCTTTGTCTCTCTCTCTCTCTCTCTCTCTCTCTCTCTCTCTCTCTCTCTCTCTCTCTCTCTCTCTCTCTCTCTCTCTCTCTCTCTCTCTCTCTCTCTCTCTCTCTCTCTCTCTCTCTCTCCTTCTCTCTCTTTAGCTCTCTCTCTCCCCCCCCCTCTCTCTCTCTCTCTCTCTCTCTCTCTCTCTCTCTCTA